>MCJB01001168.1:0-11377 GCA_002018475.1 Nicotiana obtusifolia | reverse complement strand
GTGTGAAAAGACCTAAAAAATTTGAGTGAACCCGAGAGTCATTCAAAAAATGAGAGCGAGAATTTTAACTAACCTTAACACACTCTCTAGTATTGTTTCTTTTGCAGGTACATGGCTACGGAAGGAGAAAAGGTTGTGACGGACATTACTTTGACCGACCTCTTGGTCGAAGTAAGGGCACTTAGCTCTCGAATAGAGAACATGGAAAGATCCCCTAGCAATCCAAAGCACGCCGGAGAAGGAACTAGTGACGGTTCCACAGTTAGACCCGAGCAGTTCGTGGAGTTAGCTCGCCAAAACGAGCAGAGGGACGGAGGTGCTCAAAATGTCAGGACCATGAGGATTCCCCGGGGTGTCATGCCACCATTAATGCCAGCCCGAAGAAACATAGCACCCATAGGGAATATGAGAGCACCCCGAGAGGATGATCAACCCGAGTTCGACGAATTTGAAGATGATGATTTGGGGCCACGGAATCCAAGAGTTGGGCAGAGGAATCGAGGCCGAGACTACGTGGGAAGACGTCGTTATGATCATGGTCCATGATGCAATATAAAAAGCGGAAACAAGAAAACAAAAGAGAGAAGTAAGACGCTCAATGAAATATCAAGACAACAAGTAGAAACTAGTCTACTTACCTTCTTGATGAAATCATGGAGTACCTATACTATACGAACAACCCTCAAGACAACAATGGTCTTGCAAACTGTTCGATCAAACAAAGGAACAAGTTCAATTTTGAATCACACCAAAATTGGACAAGTTAATTCACACAATTTTGGGAGCAATGTGCTGCCATTTTTTGATTGATAATAATGTCAAAGGGTATCAAAATAATGAAGTTTTTAGGCTTATATAGAATGAGCCTTTACCTAAATCAACTAGGAAAATAATAACTAGCTAACCTAAATCAACTAGGAAACAACTAATTAATAAAAAGGCCACAATCTAGCTAAGTTTAAGAAATAGTCACGCAGGACCAAACAAGTAAGAATTAATGTCTTCAATAACTACACAATAATACAACATAAACACAAATATACATCTTCAACCCAAGATTCGTTCACAGCAAGATTTATGGACGCTTCGATCTTCTCTAAGGCTAACCAACGCCTTTTCTTGTCTTGTTCATAGATGGCATTGATAACACTTGATCAAATTTATTTGCATCATTGAGCCTCTATGGAATTAGACAAAATACAACCTACGTCGGAACAGGGCCCCGACATGCCCAAAATGTCTATACAAGTACATACCAAAATGTAGCAAGCCCGAAGGATGAGTCTTGCTAGTATCTGCGTACTGAATAGCTTACTGTGGTGGATGAGCTTCCTCTGTCAGTCTATCAGGACCTGCAGCACGACATGCAACGTCCACATAGAATGGACGTCAGTACGGATAATGTACTGAGTATGTAAGACAGAAAACATAATGTAAGAGCAATAGTATAAGCATTAGGATAAGAAATACATGACCTGTACCATCTGTATGCCTCTAAGGGCGGCTAACCATAGCAGATTGGTGAGACTTATACATTTTCGTGTAACCTTTCTAACATTATCATATTCATACTCGTGTACATTATCATTTTCCACATCTTATACATATGCCTCCGTGGGCCTGCCAATTTCATATACATTTACTATTACCGAAATCGATCAAATGAACTTTACCACGTGCAATCACATACAATCACCTAGTCGCTACTTTAAACAATTTCATACTCCCCTGTGGGATCGTAATCAAATACACATGCCCCTGTGGGCTCATAGCCGGCCTTTACTAGGCGCGGTCACAACATACCCGGTCTTCGCTAGGCGCGGTCATACGAATTCAATCATACACACATATACATATATATATAGACATGCCTCTGTAGGCCTTATCGTTATCTTCCCAACTGATCAGTGGTGCCTGCCTGTCCGAATCTAGTTCGGCCTGGTGCCTACCCGGCCGACGTATAGAACGGCTCGGTGTATAATTGCCCGTCCGACTTTAGCTCGGCCCGGTGTATATCTGCCCGTCCGACTTTAGTTCGGCCCGGTGTAGTACACATATACTTCTATATATAGTCGCACACTAGGTGCCTGCCCGGCCGACTTACAGAACGGCTCGGTATATAAAACAACTATTGTATCCTGGACTTATTTAATCGTTCCATCGTTAGTAACAATGCTCGTATCATTATGGACTACCTTTTTACATACACATCACCACACTAATCACACACGCCCCCAAGGGCTCATCAGTACTACCTTATAGCATGCCTTACCCGGCCGTACCCGGCTCGGTCACAAGAGATTCAATCATACACATATATACATATACACGTAATACATTGCAAGCTTACTTATGACTTGGGCTCTTTATCATCGTATGCCCCTGTGGGCTCATACCCGGCCATTCTAGGCTCGGTCATAACATATCAATCAAGCACACACATATTCATTCACATCATACATTGCAATCTTACTTATGGATTTGTGATCTTGACTTGTTACATTCATTACCCTTCTTGCTCATATAATTAAGAATACCTTTCTCATGGTGACATAGCGCTTAACTCCTATATCGATTATACTTTCAAGGTGACATAATGTCAATTAGATAACAACATATAAAAATCTCCATAAGAGGGGAAACAATACGAGCACTCTTAGCTTCTAAGAATAGAGTATTCTTTTGGGGCTCTTTGAGACATTGTATTCGACAGGAATCGTGCAAAGGAAAGAACGGTGTAGTACATACCTGATATATATATTGCACCAGCTCTCAAGCCACGAAATTGCTAAAATTCTTTAATCTACAATTGAAGAACAGTTCAATTGTTACTCACTACGCATCATAGCTATTACTAACCAAAATCTCCTAAATTTATATGGTGCCTCCTCATTATCTTCCTCTTCTTAACCTTATCAAACATATTCATGGCACATGCAGCTCAACAATGATCATAACCCACACTATTTGTGGTAATTATCTCGAACCCATAGCTTTCATCTACATTCTCATGAACTCTTACATGCATGCAATGGATTTTCAAGAATCCCTAAGAGAATGGGTGTAGGAACTTACCTTGCATGTTGGATAACTTAGCTCTCTTTTCTTGATTCTTTAATCCCTAAGTCTTGCCCTCGCTTTGGGTTTGCAAGAGAAGGAAACTTAGCTAGGGTTTCTCTATACTTGCTCAATTCCTTGATTCTTTCTTCAATTTAGAGCTTTTTAAGGGAGGAATTTGGTTAAGGTTCATGGGTTCTTTGAGAGAAGTCGTTTGAGGCCTTCTACTGAGTGTTTGTTTCATAAAAATGAAGAAGGAACGGGTTTTGGGTCCCTTTTATAGGCCTAGGTGTAAGTGGCACACGGACCTGAAAAATGTCAGAAATGTGATCGCATACCTGCCGCAGACAGGTATGCGGTTCGCATTTTGGTCGCAGATCTTGCCTTAAAATTCTGTCGCATTATGCGACGCAGTAAGGGGCCAGAATGTGGTTCGCATTTTCAAAATGCGATCGCATTTCTGGTCGCATTTTGGACATTGGTTTGGCCCAGTGTTCTGCCTCATTCTGCGATGGGGGTGTCGATTCTGCAGTTCGCATTTACCAAATGTGATCGCATTTTAGGTCGCATTTTTGACCAACTCTCAGCCCAGGGTTCTGTTCCATTCTGTGATGGAACCTGTCAATTCTGCGATCGCATATGTGTTATGCGGTCTGCATTTCGCTACTTTTGTTTTCCTTCGAAATTTTAAACCATTTCCCGGGTTCTTGGTTCTTATTACGTAACTACCCCTTTAGCATCATTAAATGAACGTATTTTACGGGTTGTAACAGATAGTCTACGTATAAGGGCCTAAGAACCGGAAAAGAGTCCAAAAAGTCAAGAAAAGAACAAAGGGCTTCGCAAAGCTGGGTATGCTACCGCAAAACCCACATGCGGGCGCAGACCAAGGCAGATTTCTGGACAAAGATCAGTGCCAGAAATGCAGTCATAAGTGCGGTCTCATTTTCAAAATGCGAACCGCATATCATACCTAATGTATCGCAAAGTGAAACAGATTTCTAGGCAGAAATCTATGTCAGGAATGCGATCAGTATGCGATCGCATACTGAAAATGCGGACCGCAAAACAGACCTCCTGGGTCACAGAATGAGATAGATTTTTGGGCTGAGTTTCGCGTCTAGAATGCGAACCGCATGTTGGTTCTGCGACGTAAATGCGATCGCAGACCTGTAGGCGTCAGACACGTGCGTCACTTATTTGCCGACCTTTAAAAGGAGTATAGACCAGCTATTTCACCATTTCTAAAACCCAAAACCAAGTAGAACCCCCTGCGAACCCTTCTCAAAAAAAAATCCCACACAAACCCTAACCAATTTCCCTCTCTTTCAAGTTCTAATTGGGGAGAGAAATCTGGAGATTGAAGAATTAGGGAAAAGCCCTAACTGATTTTCCTCTCTTTCAAGCCCTAATTGGGAGTAAAACCTAGAGGTTGAAGAACCAAGGAAGAGGGCTGAGTTATCCAACATGCAAGGTAAGTTACTGCTCTTTTTTATACACCATTTCCCCTGGAAATTCTTGATAATTCGTTCTATGCATGAAAGGACCCACGGGATGGTGATCGGAAGCCATGGGTTCAAGTTAATTACTGATAATAGACTGGGTTGTGGTTGTCTTGGGGTGTTGTTGGGTTGCATGTCTTACTATTATTGTTGTGGAGTTTTGGAGGAAAAAGGGTGTGGAGAAACACCATATAAATTTAGGGCTGTGGTTGATTGTAACTATAACGTTTAGAGGATAACGATAGAATCGTTTCTTTCATTGTACTAAGGAATTGTGACAGTGCGTAGCTTGAAATTGGCGCAGAGAATACCAGGTATGTGAGACTGTCCCTTCCCTTCTTTTGCACGACTCTAATTATACACAATGCAACGGACGAGCCCTCAAAGATACTCTACTCATAGAAGTTAGGAGTGCTTATGTTGTTTCCCCTCTTATGAGAGGATTGATGTGGGATGTTTCTTCGACCTTACGTCATCTTGAAAGGTTCAGAAAGTGTGATTCCTATGAGTCTAGCATGAATTATCTATTTTACCCCACCGAGCCGCGCTATAGTCGGCCGGGTATGGCACCTATTGTGCAACTATACTTATATATATGTTTTACTCTATTTTAGTCGCGCTATAGTCGACAGCTATTTTACTCCACCGAGCCGCGCTATAGTCGGCCGGGTATGGCACCTATTGTGCAACCACTGATCAGTTGGGTATGATGATGATGAGGCCCACAGAGGCGTATATATATACATATGGCATGCATTTCATGGTTAGTCGCCCTCAGAGGCACTCAGAAGGTACAGGTTGTATGTTTCTTATCCCGACGCATATTATTGTTCTTATTTTATGTTTTCCTGTCTTACATACTCAGTACTTTATCCGTACTGATGTCCTTTCTTCTGTGGACGCTGCATGTCGTGCTACAGGTCCGGACAGACATATAGACGAGGCTCCCCCACCACAGTAGGCTGCCCAATTCAGCAGATATTGGCGAGATCCATTCTTCGGACTTGCCGTGGTCTTGGTATGCATTTTGTTATAGGCATTATGGGCATGTCGGAGCCCTGTTCCGACACAGGTTGCATTGTTTGTCTTCTTGAAGAGGCTCATAGACAATAGACAAGGGGTTGACTTATGTATAGTAAGATTGCCTTGTCAGCAAATGTATTTTGTTGTATAGTTTTTGCATTGCAGCCTTGTGGCCATATTATATATGTATGTACATGTCACTATCGGAAAGTTTAAGCTGATTATGATTATTGTTTGCTATTTATACTAGCCTCATCGGTCCTTATAGACAATAAGAGCAGTTGATGACAGGTACGTCGGCACTCGGCAAGTAGGGTCCGGGTGCCCGTCGCGGCCTCCGACTTGGGTCGTGACACATTTGTTCGTGAACGGGACCACATCTGATAAATGAGTGCACGACAGCCTCCTTGATGCCCAGACCCTAGAGGATCGTAAGCGCCAGCAGATGGCAAATAGGGAGCAGGATAGGAGCCAGCATAAGAGGACGAGATTTGCAGGGTATTCTGGTGACTTCAGAAGTAGCGTCAGGCCCCAGTCTTCGGGGAGTTCAGAGCCACTTGTAGCTAGTGCCCCTCCACAATTTCAGAGACCTCGATATGATCGACTTACCTATTCGGGTCCAGGTCAGAGTTCGCGGGCATCAGGCTCGCAACATCACAGGGATACTAGTCAGACGAGACCCCTAACACCACGTTGTGATCAGTGGGGCAGGGCCTATTTTGGACTATGCCGTCGAGGTTCCGATGCATGTTATTCTTGCGGACAGCCTGGCCATATGATGCGGGATTGTCCTAACAGAGAAGGTGGTGGTATGGCTCAGCCGACTGGGTCTGTGTCTGGTTCTTCCTCATCAATTCGACCTCCAGCACGGGGTTTTTAGCAGCCAGCAGGTCGTGGTAAAGGTAGAGGTGCAGTGCCGAATTTGAGTGGTATTCAAAATCAAATTTATGCTCTAGAAAAAAAAGAAAAAAAAAAGAATTTATGCTCTAGCAGGTCGGCAGGATCTCGAGTCGTCTCCGGATGTTGTTACAGGTATACTGTCTATATCTTCTTCTGATGTATATGCGTTGATTGATCCGGGATCTACATTCTCATATGTTACACCCCTTGTGGCTGATAAGTTTGGCGTCGAACCTGAATTAATAAGTAAGCCATTTGCGGTATCTACTCCAATAGGAGATTCTGTGGTTGTTAAGAGGGTATATAGAGGTTGCACCGTGACGATTTGTAGTCGTCAAACCTCGGCGAATTTATTTGAGTTAGCAATGATTGATTTCAACGTAATAATGGGAATGGACTGGTTGGCCTCATGTTATGCAAATGTTGATTGTCGTACGAAGATGGTTAGATTTCAATTTCCTGATAAACTCATCATTGAATGAAAGAGAAATATTGCTACGCCGAAAGGTAGGTTTATTTCCTATCTTAAGGCAAGGAAGATGATCTCAAAGGGCTACATCTATCATCTCGTTCGCATTAGGGAGGTGGAGGTGAAGCCGCCTACCCTACAATCAATTCCCGTGGTCAATGAATTTCCAGATGTTTTTCCAGATGAACTCCCAGGTTTTCCTCCTGAAAGGGAGATTGAGTTTAGCATTGATGTATTGCCCGACACTCACCCGATTTCTATCCCTCCATACAGAAATGGCCCCGGCAAAGTTGCGAGAGTTGAAAGTGTAGTTGAAGGACTTGCTGGATAAGGGCTTCATTAGGCCTAGCACTTCACCTTGGGGTGCGCCAGTCTTGTTTGTGCGGAAGAAAGACGGGTCGTTGAGGATTTGTATCGATTATCGACAGTTGAATAAGGTTACTATAAAGAATAAATATCCACTTCCAAGGATTGATGACCTGTTCGACCAACTCTAGGGTGCCAAATATTTTTCCAAGATTGACCTACGTTCAGGGTATTTCCGGGTGAGGGTCAAGAAGAAGGATATTCCAAAAACAGGCTTTCGGACGAGATATGGGCATTTCGAATTCTTGGTGATGTCGTTCGGGCTAACAAATGCCCCGGCAACTTTTATGGATCTCATGAATACCATATTCAGGCCTTATCTTGATGTGTTCGTGATTGTATTTATTGATGACATTCTAGTGTATTCTCGTACAGAGATAGAACATAAAGGCCACTTGCAGATAGTATTACAGACCCTTGGGGATCCCAAGTATTCTGGCTGAACTCAGTAGCATTCCTAGGCCGTGTGATATCTGACGAGGGTATTAGTATCTCCACTCAGAAGATCGATGTAGTGAAGAGTTGGCCAAGACCCACAACACCGTCAAAAGTCCGCGGCTTTCTAGGGCTAGCAGGATATTATAGGAGGTTTGTAGAAGGGTTTTCCTTTATATCGGCGCCATTGACTAAGTTAACACAGAAAGCTACCAAGTTCCAATGGTCCGACGCTTGTGAACATAGTTTCCAGGAGCTAAAGAATCAGTTGATCTCCGCGCCAGTGCTAACTCTTCCAGAGGGAACAGAAGGGTATGTGGTATATTGTGATGCTTCAGGTGTAGGTTTGGGATGCATATTGATGCAACATGGGAAGGTGATTGCTTATGCGTCAAGACAATTGAAGAAGCATGAAAAGAATTATCCAACCCATGATTTAGAATTGGCTGCAGTAATATATACTTTGAAGATATGGCGGCACTACTTGTACGGCGTCTATGTTGACATCTACACAGATCACAAGAGTTTGCAATACATTTTCAGTCAGAAGGAGTTGAATTTGAGACAGCGACGCTGGCTCGAATTACTAAAAGACTACGACGTCGAGATATTGTATCATCCCGGTAAAGCCAATGTTGTGGCAGACGCTCTCAGCCGTAAGTCAATGGGAAGCTTAGTGCACATTGAAGCAGGTAGATGGGGGTTGACTAAAGAGCTTCATCAGCTGGCCAATATGAGAATCAGATTATTAGACTCCGAGGATGGAGGTGTTATTGTACATAATACATCAGAATCATCTTTGGTAGCCGAGGTGAAAGCACGGCAATGTGAAGATTCCACCTTGGTACGATTGAGAGAGGGCATTCAGTAGGGTAAAATTTCAGCTTTTGTGATCGGAGGGGATGGAACACTGAGATACCAGGGCCGATTATGTGTGCCTAATGTGGCAGGGTTGCGAGAGAAGATTATGAAGGAAATCCATCAGTCCCGATATTCCATCCATCCCGGCTCGACAAAGATGTATCACGATGTCAAAGAGCAGTATTGTATGGGATAACTTGAGAAAGTCTATTGCAGAATTTGTAACCCAGTGTCCCAATTGTCAACAAGTAAAGATAGAACATCAGAAACACGGTGGATTGCTTCAGAATATAGAGATTCCAACCTGGAAATGGGAGGTGATTAATATGGACTTCATTATTGGATTACCTCGCTCTTATCATAAGTTCGACTCCATCTTGGTGATAGTGGATCGACTTACAAAATGTGCCCATTTTCTGCCAGTTAAGACAACCTACACAGCTGAAGACTATGTGAAGCTGTATATTAAGGAGATTGTTAGACTTCATGGTGTGCACATGTCTTTTTTTTTTTAATGAAATTAGTGGTTTATTGATAGATTAGCAAAAATTTACAAAGGAGGGGGACATGAACCTTACCTCGCCAAAAAAGTACATGTACCTAGTGATGCAGGTCAACCTGATCATGATACGTTTAAACCTTCAAGACCATTCACGAGAAGTCAAGCTAAAGAGCTTCATGATGCACATTTGATGGTGAAGAAGATCCAAGCGTTTGGCGTGTGAAGTTTGCGTTTGGCATATATTATTGTATAGTTATGGAAGACATTAATTCTTACTTGTTTTGGAGTCCTGCGTGACTATTTCTTAAACTTAGCCAAATTGTGGCCTTTTTGTTAATTAGTTATTTCCTAGTTGATTTAGGTTAAATGGTTATTCTTTTCCTAGTTGATTTAGGTAAAGGCTCATTCTATATAAGCCTAAACACTTCACTATTTTGATATCTTTTGACATTATTATCAATAAAAAACCGGCAGCACATTGCTCCCAAAATCGTGTGAATTAACTTGTCCAATTTTGGTGTGATTCAAAATTGAACTTGTTCCTTTGTTTGATCGAACAGTTTGCAAGACCATTGTTGTCTTGAGGGTTGTTCGTATAGTATAGGTACTCCGTGACTTCATCAAGAAGGTAAGTAGACTAGTTCCTACTTGTTGTCTTGATAGTTCATTGAGCGTCTTACTTCTATCTTTTGTTTTCTTGTTTTCGCTTTTTATATTGCATCAGTTGGTATCAGAGCTTGGAACGGGTTTGTTTCTACAATCCCAATCCTGTTCTTCGTGCCTTAGTTTTAGGTTCTAATTCTTAAATTTCGTTTTTCAAAAAAAAAAAAACGTGAAAAAAAAAGAAAGAAAGAAAAACCAAAAATTTGTGTTCTTGAAGAGGTTCTTGAATCCTCAAACATTCCTAACGAGATTGCCTTGAATTCTTGAAATTCTTGAACTTTAATTTGTTGTTCTTGAAGATTTATTCTTGAAGTTCTTGAACTTTAATTTGTTGTTCTTGAAAATTTTGGTTGAAAAAACGTGGAAGAGGGCCTAAGAAGTGTTAGGAGGCCGAATTTGAGGAGGAAAATAGGAAACCCTAAGTCTAGTCTAAAAAGGAAACAACTCCCAATCCAAAAGGGAGAAGTTTCAAGGAGTTGAAATTCTATTTGGACAAGGAGAGGAGGGGCTAATTTGTGTTGGAAAAGGAAAGGGGGGGACCAAAAATCCTAAGGACTAAGGAGAAAGGATTGGTCTTCTCCAAACTAAAGTGGGAAAGCTTCTAAAATTTCCTTATCTCTTCAATTTCGAAATTCTTCTTAATTTCACTACTTCTAATTAGTAATTCTTAGGTAATTTCCCTACTTAAGTAATTACTAATCTTTGAGCTTGTAGGTCCTCGTGCTAAAACTCAGAATTTCCACTTTCGTAGATAATTCTTGGCTTCTTGTGCTCACATAAAAAAAAGTTGTCCGCCTATCGAGTCGCATTTCACTCACCCCGAAGAAAACTATTGATCTTGTGAACTTGAAAGGTCGCTAAGGAACTTGGTCAATTAGAGGAAGCCAATTTGAAGACAAGTGTGAAATCCTACCCAAAAATTTGAGTGAACCCGAGAGTCATTCAAAAAGTGAGAGAGAGAATTTTAACTAACCTTAACACACTCTCTAGTATTGTTTCTTTTGCAGGTACATGGCTACAAAAGGAGAAAAGGTTGTGACCAATATTACTTTGGCCGACCTCTTGGCTGAAGTAAGGGCACTTAGCGCCCGAATAGAGAACATGGAAATCCCCTAGCAATCCAAAGCACGCCGGAGAAGGAACTAGTGACGGTTCCACAGTTAGACCCCAGCAGTTCGTGGAGTTAGCTCGCCAAAACGAGCAGAGGGACGGAGGTGCTCAAAATGTCAGGACCATGAGGATTCCCCGGGGTGTCATTCCACCATTAATGCCAGCCCGGAGAAACATAGCACCCGTAGGGAATATGAGAGCAGCCCGAGAGGATGATCAACCCGAGTTCAACGAATTTGAAGATGATGATTTGGGGCCGCGGAATCCAAGAGTTGGGCAGAGGAATGGAGGCCGAGACTATGTGGGAAGACGTGGTTATGATCATGGTCCGAGAGGGAGGCTTAGAGGTTTTGGTGGAAGGAACTTAGAGTATGACTTTGATGAGCATGTTGAGCATTATGAGGACTTCCAACCAATCTTACCAAACCGAGGGGGCCGAGACCATGTCCGAGATAGTGGGTTGAACAGCGTCAAGGTTACTATCCCTGC
>MCJB01001167.1:29350-49020 GCA_002018475.1 Nicotiana obtusifolia | reverse complement strand
AAGTTACAGGAAATTGTTGTTGATACTCAAAAAGCATTCGATTTGCTTAGGGTAATGGAACAAGGAAGCACTAAGCCCGATGAATACATCTATAGCATTGTTATAGATGCCCTATGCAAAGATAGAATGTTAGATGCTGCAATTAGCCTTTTGAACGAAATGAAACAAAAAGGCATTCCTCCTGATGTTGTCACATATAATTCATTGATTGATGGTTTATGTAAGTTTCGTCAGTGGGAAAAGGTTAGGACTTTGTTATCTGAAATGGTAAATCTTAATATTTATCCAGATGTTTGCACCTTCAACGTAGTGATAGACGGACTATGCAAAGAAGGGAAAGTTGAAGATGCTGAGGAGGTAATGAGACACATGATTGGAAAAGGTGTAGAGCCTAATGTGGTCACCTACAATGTGATAATTGATGGATATTGCTTGTGCGGACAAATGGATAGAGCAAGGAGACTTTTCGATTCCATGATAGATAAGAGCATTGAGCCTAACATTATTAGCTATAGCATACTAATAAATGGATACTGTAAGAAAAAGAAAGTGGATAAGGCCGTGCATTTGTTTCATGAAATTTCTCGAAATGGATTGAGACCTAACATTGTTACCTACAATACTATCTTGCAAGGTCTATTTGATGTTGGAAGAACTGACTTTGCGCAAAAATTCTTTGTTGAGATGCAATCTGCAGGGCTCAAACCTGATTTATGCACTAATCGCATTTTGCTCCGTGGTTATTTTCAGAATGGACTTGTTGAGAAAGCTATGTTGCTATGTCATGAGTTAGAAAAAAAGGGAGAAGATATTGATATTGAATTTTACAATGTTATTATAGACGGATTGTGCAAAAATGATCAGCTCGACAAAGCTCATGCTATTTTTGAGAAGCTTCCTTTGATTGGATTGTTTCCCAATGTGATTACATACAATACAATAATAAATGGACTATGTCTAGAAGGGAAGTTAGATGAAGCTAAAGATATGCTAAGAAAAATGGAGCACGATGGTTGTTCGCCAAACAACTACACTTGCAATGTTATTGTGCAAGGATTTCTCAAGTGTGGCAAAATTAGTGAAATGAACTCTTTTTTGAAGGAAATGAGTGGAAGGGACTTCTCGTTTGATGCAAGTACTGTAGGGTTACTAATAGACGTTTCAGCAAAGGATTCTTCTTTGCTTAACATGATGCCACAATTTCACTCGGGAAGTAAGAGGTGAATATTTATTTCACTTGTTATCACTATGAAGTAATTTCCTTTTACCTTGGCCAAAGAAATCGCCTCCAATGGAATGGCAGAAGCTGAAAGCATGCAGTTAGAACATTGCTTAAGCTTTCCAAGCTAGCTTATTAAAGAGGTATACCTGTTCTGATTTTTAATTCTTTTGCCACTCTGCTTTTTGTTCTGGATCATATTTTATTGCACTCTTAATATGAGAAGTAACGTGAGTTTCCTTATGTGTGCACATTATAAGCCTACTATGATTATCATTTTTAGTGGTATTTAGTTATCTTCAGGTATTATCATTTTCTGACTTTTTGAATATCAACAACAATTTCCTGTAACTTAGAATTTGCTGTAGAAATATTATTCTTGGTAGTTTCTAAGGTCTTGATTACATCAATCAATAATTGTGACAATAGAGCTGACGTGACACCATTAAGAACTCCAGGTCAGCTGAGAAGCTAATTTCTGTGTTACGCGAGAGAGTGAGTTATGGTGCTGGCATTCGTCCTGCATTTACGACATCCGGAATTCCATCCACCAATGAAATTACTGACAGAATCAAGAAGATGCTTGCAGGATACCAATATACTCTGATTTAACCCTGATTGTGGCCTCAATACTCGCAAGTATACACTGAAGTTAAGTCGTGCTCTCAGCAGTGAGTGGTGAATTGCTGAATGGTCCTCCTGGAGCAAACTGGACTGCAGAGGAAGCTGAAGCAGAAGATTCTGTTGCACATCTTGCATTAACGACACTGGCAACAGTTTCCTTGCAAAAGGTAACGCACTTCATCATCTAATAGTCTACCTGTATTGTTTATCTCTACTGTATTTGATTTATATTATTTGTTGTTTTGACAAAATAGAAATTTTTTCTATAATATTTGGCATTTTAGAAAATCGAGAAGCATTTTATCACCGTTTCTCCACATTCATCCTTTCTACTCAGTTTGTGGATTGTTAATTAAGCGAGGCGTTTAAGAGCGAGATAAAGGATAGTTCAAACAAATAAATGTCTTTCTTGAGGGGTATGCAAAAACCTTGGAAACAGCTAATTTTGACCCTACGTACTAGTTTTTTCCTTTTCCATTTCGGAAATTGACACGGAAAACTTGTTATATTCCTGGGCTAAGTGTCGTGTAACTGTGCGATGAAGAGGTAAATCGTCTTCTTTTAGAAACGGGCAAAAGAAAATGCTGCCGAGGTCGCTTATATAACTTTAACAAAATGTAAGCTAATAGCTAATACCGTTCTTTTCTTTTCTACATTCTTTTGACATCTTTTCCGATTTCAGGCAACTGTTTCCTCTGACTTGGAAGATGAAATCTCCAAAACCAAATCTTTCATGGAAACTACGGAAACTAAATCTCCAAAACAGTCCACAGGTGCAAAAATGGTTACTGCATCTTTTGAGAAGTCACCTTCTTCAGTGGAATCATTGTGCAATCTGCCTAGAGGAACTAAATCCTTAGCTGCAACGATACCATCACATCTCTCTCTCTCTCTCATGTTGAAATCTAACTAACTGCTCCATACCAGACAATTTTTACCTGCTAAGATTGAGCTTATTTTACTTTTTAGAAACATTGCCAAGTCAGTTAATCTTGCTACACTTGTACTAGTGACAAGTAATTGCATAATGTGCTTTCCTATAGTTTTGGATTAGAAATCCAATAAACAATGATCATCAGAGTACATACTCTACTGAATAGCTGCTCGACCATGTAGTTTATCTCTTATTAATTTATCTCTCTCCCTACTTTTATTTCCTTTTGTTTTTAGCAAAGAGCTCTAGCACTTCTTCTTAATTACAGGACATGTCACTGATGTCTTCGATTTGACAAAATCTTGTCATATTTTAGTTGACTAAATGACATGCCCGAGTATTCTTCTTCTTTCTTAACTGCTGCATTGAGGGTTACAGGGCTTAGCATTTATGATTTATTTCAAATGATGATTTTAGATAGTGGTGACATAGAGTCCAATACCAAGAACTTAAAGAACAGTAGGAGTCATTTCGTCGCTTTTCTTTAGCATCTCGCTTTGCAGCCTAATCACTAGCATTCCTCGATTCATTTTCAGATTCACTGCAAGAACTTGCTCTCTCTCCATCTTCTGAAGTGCCACTTGTACTACTTTTCCGGGACGGATATGTTTCTGGTAGATTTTTATCTTCTGGTTCCTCACTGGTTTTAGGACTAGTGTTCTTTGGCTTTTCTTCCGAGTATGTGGTTCATTGGCTGGTATCTCTGCTGAAGTTCTGTTTTGGCTGTTTAACATAAAGACGCCATTTTCAAACAATTTGTATGGTTGGCCAAGAAAACTATGAAGGAAACAACTCCATATCCCACTGAATTCATTTTCTGCTTCTTTTCTTACTTTTTCAAATCTGGCCTCTGCTATTCCTCTTCAAAAATTATTGCTTCCAATTGAATGCGTTTTGATGCCTTGATAGTGAAATTGTGAGAGAAGAGAATAACAAATGATTGCTCCACTCTCTTCTTTGTGGACTTGGACTTCATTTCGTGGAATTTGTACGACCACACTTCAAACTCAATGAATTTTTCTTGGAGTTTGAACTGCTCTTTTAAATTCAAACAGGACTTTTCGTTGGAACGACTATCTTACTTGGTGCTGGCCAACTGTGTGCGGAGAAGCTTAGCAGCGGCTACCATGTTGCAGAGAGCGGAGTTAACTTCAGTATACTTGCGCGTCTTGAGGCCACAATTAGGGTTAACCCAGAGGATGTTGGTACCAAGGACTGCAAACATTTTGCTGATTCTTTCAGCAATTTCTTCTGCCGATGGAATCCTTTGCGAATGGATGTCGTATACTGGCCAATGCCAGCACCATACTTCTCTCCCTTCCGGAAAACAGAAAGAAGCTTCTCATCTTACCTGAATTTCTGGATCGTGATCACATCAGCATCCATGTCATAATTGAATGGATGATGTCATTGAAGTTTGAATAGCACATGTGGTTATGAATCTGTCATAACAAATGATAACAACGATCGTATCATATAAAAGAAGATAAAACTTACTTTTTTTACTAATAAATCCCTGAGGGCTAGCTGGCATATGGTCCGAAATTCGGTGGATAATAACCCGCCTCTCTACCCTTCTTAACAATTACCAACTTAACTATGTTGATTTCTTAAATTGATATTAACTCAACAAAACGTACCTTCGAAGTTGGTTTGGTATAGAATGAAGGTAATTCATCTACTTGCTATGTTCTGTCTTATTCTCAACACAGGGAAGTGATGAAAACAAACAAATAGATGAGGAAACTATAATTTGGTCTGATATTAGTCGGCAATATAAAAAAAAAGTATTATGTCTTGTTCCAGTCCCATCTGTAGAAGCTTTTATTGAGTTCGAACTTCAACTAGCTGAAGAAGGGGCTCTTCCTTGATAGTGAAATTGTACTACCACACTTCAAACTCAACGAATTTGTCTTGGAGTTCGAACTTCAACTTTCAAACATCAGGAATAATTTGTGATAATGTTCAGTTTGATAAAAGTTCCTACACTTTTTTCGTATTTTAGCTAAGGATATTTTTGTTAAAAATTTATTTTCGCATTAAAGTGGCTAAATTTGAATAGTTTTGAAATGCTGGCTAAAACTTATTAAAACAAGTCATTTACCAATTTCTTCATATAATACTTATGCTTATTTATTAACGGTCTCCACCTTCTAAATTTGCTAATCATTTTTCAAGAAATTAATGAACAACATAAAAAAATGAACGGATGGAAATTATTTACACCTCCAAATTTTGTTTAAAATCAAATTGCCCCTCTACTTTAAATAATTGTCATATTCTACTTTATTTCTCAATTAACTTTTTAAAATACATATTTCAACCTCTATAGTATCAACATTTATCTCTTTTATGTTTGTAAATTTTTTATGTTCTTACTATATCATGATGTTTTTCTCTTTTTCAATATCTATGCTATAAACTTACCTATATAATAACTAAATTTTATTTTCAAAATAAAAAAAAATAAAATTAGTAATCAAGCATATAATTTAACGATGTTTGATAATGAAAAGGATGAGCAGAATAAATATAAATAAAAATAATTTACTTTTATCAATAATTTTATTAGTAGCAATTAAATTTCAAAAATATATTTACGCAATCAAGAATAAAAATAGTGAGAACCTTATAAACATATAATTCAATGCAGATAATATAAATTTTTATAAATACTAAAAGCAAAGACAAATTTTACATAGTTGTTGGTTCTCAGCCTAGATTCCTAACCTCTTGTGACGACCCGGCCAGTCGTCTCATGAGTTACCACTCCGTTTCCCCCATTTCTGCTTCATTATGCTTCGTTATCCGTGTTTTATATGATCGAGTTGAGTAGCTTGCGTTCGGAGTGGATTTGGTAAGAAATGAGACACTTAGTCTCTTTTAAGAAGGTTTAAGTTGGAAAAGTCAAACGGATGTTGACTTATGAGTTAGAGGGATCGGATGTGAGTTTCGATGGTTCGGTTAGCTTCGGGAGGTGATTTATGACTTAGGAGTGTGATCGAAATTTGTTTTGGAGGTCCGGTGTAGAATTAGGCTTGAATTGGTGGAGTTAGTATTTTGGCGATTTTCGGTTGTTAGGCGAGATTTTGATCAGAGGTTCGGAATGGAATTCCGAGAGTTCCTATAGCTTCGTATGGTAATTTCAGACTTAGGCGTATGTCCGGATTTGAAATTGGAAGTCCGTAGGACAATTCAACACATTTTGGCGAACGTTGAAAAATGGAAGATTTTTGGAAAGTTTGACCGAGGAGTTGACTTTTTGATATCGGGGTCGGAATCCAGTTCTGTAAATCTTCATAGGTCCGTTATGTCATTTATGACTTGTGTGCAAAATTTGAGGTCAATCGGACTCGATTTGATAGGTTTCGGCATCGAATGTAGAAGTTGGAATTTATTAGTTTCATTAGGCTTGAATTGGTGTATCATTCGTGTTTTTAGCGTTGTTGGATGTGATTTGAGGCCTCGACTAAGTCCGTAATATGTTTTAGGACTTGTTGGTATATCCGAACGGGGTCCCGAATGACTCGGGTGCGTTTCGGAGTAGTTTCGGACCATTTCTATCCATTTTTTAACTGCTGGTGCATCGCAGAAATTTCTGCTGCACAGAGCTTATTTTTGGAGCTTATATCTCGCAATCTATAAGGAATTTGAAAATTATCAAAACATGGAAGTTGTAGCCCTTTGCGTCTAGTTTCAGGACATATATACAGAAAATTACGATAGATTAACCGAAGCCTGGTACTGCTGTTATTTTCCGGGCAGTGTGCATAGCAGAAATTTCTGCTGCACATAACCGACTTTGGAAACTTATATCTCGTAATCTGTAAGGAATTTGGAGATGGTTCAAAAATGAAAGTTGCAACCCTTTGAATATAGTTTCCATAAATATAAACCATTTATCATTTGGAAATTTGTATCAAAAGTTACGATAGATTAACCGAAAACTGGTACTGCTGTTATTTTCCAGGCAGTGTGCATTGCAGAAATTTTTGCTGCACAGGACCGACTTTGTAAGCTTATATCTTCCAATATATAAGGAATTATGAGATGATCAAAACATGAAAGTTGTATCATTTGAATCTAGTTTCCAGAAAGATAAACCATATATCATTTGGACATTTGTACAGAAAGTTATGATCGATTTACCGAAGGCTGGTACTGCAATTTTCTTCCTGGAAATAGGAGCCAAGTCACATTTCACACATGTCACTTGCGTAGACAGAATGTTTTTAAGCCTTCTTGTCGATTGGAGGTAAGAATTTCGGACCTAAAACTCATTTATATTGTGAAATCCACCTAGAAAATCATTGAAGTCTTGCTAAAAATGGAAGAAATAGGGCTTGGGATTTTGAAGTTCTAATTGGATATTTGGAGGACCATTTGGGGTCGGTTTTGAGAACTTTTGATATGTAATAACTCGTTAGGAGATAAGGAACCCGTTGATGTGAAAATTTCTGATCTTGGAGAAATGGGCCCGGGGCTCGGGTTTTGCTAATTTCAGAATTTTTGGTATTTTTCGATTGTTTTCGCTTGGGCTTTGTCCCCTCAGCATACTGTGACGTATTCGTTCTGATTTTGGATAGATTCGATGCCCCTGGAGGCCAATTCAAGGGCAAAGGCGTCGCGGGCTAGGGATTTAGCCGGTTCGAGGTGAGTAGTGATTGTAAATGATATTTTGAGGGTTTGAAACCCCGGATTGTACATCGTAGTGCTATATTGAGGTGAGACACGCGCTCGATGATGAGTGTGGGGTCGTTTACTACTGGGGATTGTGACTTGGTCCGTCCCGATTGATGATTTTACCGTGTATTTGACTGAAACTTATTTGTTATCATCATGATTTGGGCTGATTTCCATATTTGGGCTTCGTACCAATTATTTGAACCTTTCAGGGATTTTTATCACTATTTCCTCACTATTTTGACTTATTACTTGAACTCAGTCAAGCTGTTTTCCACGGTTTTACAACTCAGCCACTTTTGCTCAGTTTTGAGACTTAAATAATATTTTAATGATTTTTTTTGGGGCTGAGAACTACTGTTTTACTATGCCCAAGGGGCTTGATTTTCTGACTAAGTGCGGCCGATAGCCAGATGTGGGGATATATTGACTGATATGAGGCCGAAGGCCTGAGATACTTTATATACGCCACGAAGTGGCTTGATTGATATGAGGCCGAGGGCCTAGATTTGATGCCACGAGGTGGCTTGATATTGCACTTGGACCGTGAGGGGCCCCTCCCGGAGCCTGTACACCCCCAGTGAGCGCGGGTATCCATTATGATGTGAGATATAGCTCGAGGGGCTGATATTGTACTAGGTGATATCCCGAGGGGCTGATACTATTCCATGTGATAGCCCGAGGGGCTGGTATTGTTATGAGATTATTGCCCGAGGGGCTGGTACTGTTTTGCGATATTGCCCGAGGGGCGGAATTGTTGATAAGGAGATTTTACTTGATTTCTTACTGATTTACTATTTTCAAATGATGTTTTATTGCTTCCTTATAGAATGTCTTGTGCTTTAGTTGCTTTCTTACTTTCAGTCGTTATTTATATTTATTACTCACTGAGTCGGAGTACTCACATTACTCCCTGCACCATGTGTGCAGATTCAGGCGTCGTTGGTTCCGCTCCGGAGTGCTGACTCCTCCCGTCCAAGCGATGATTCTGAGACAACGAGGTAGCTATTGGCGTCCGCAGCCCCGTATTTCCCTTATCTTATTATTTCCATGTTTTTCAAACAGTTGTGCCAGATATTGTATTTAGTAGACTTGTATCAGGATCCATAGTTGCTCATGACTTGTGACACCCCGGTTTGGGCGGTGTCAGGATGGTTTTTATTATGGTAAGCTATATTTTCGCGAATTATTTCTATTAAATCATGCTTATATTGTTTTCATGTTAATTAACTGCTTAAAATTAGATTTTGGTTAAATTGGCTAGCCTTGTCTTCTCGAGAGGCGCCATTACGACCGGGTTCGGGGTTAGGGTCGTGACACCTCTCTCCACTTAGCTCTCTTATCCACGTACCTCTAAACCAACTAGATTCTTCCCTCAAAGTCAAAGATCTTTGGGATAATAATCGTTGGGACCTCTCCAAAATTTCCTACGATATACCCCTTCATGTCATCCAAAAAATCCACTCTATTAGTATTTCCACCTTACAAGGTTCCAAAGATATACCAATTTGGGTTGTTACTCCTAATGGCTCCTTCTCTACCAAAACAACCTATAAACTCATCTCGCTGCCAGCCCACATCAACTATAGGCTCCATTGGATCTGAAAATTAAATACTCCTAATAAAGTTAAGTTTTTCCTATGCCAATGCTTTCATAACCGCCTACCTACTAAATCATATCTTCATCGTATAGGCTTAGATATTGATACGGTTTGTTCAATAAGTAAGGGAACCAATGAATCCATAATCCATATACTCTTCGAATGTCCAATAGCCCAATCCTTTTGGAAATAAATAGTCTCGCATAACCAACTCTAGACCTCAACTATGACCACTTGTTCATAAATCTCAAAGATTTGCCTATTAATATTGACCACTTAAATCTCACCTGGAATGAATTCTTCCCTTTCGTCGTCTGACACCTTTCGCTCAATAGGAATAACAACCACTACACTAAACTTTGTAGCCTACTCACCCTTAATTTTGTCGCCATGCTCCACTAACTCACCAAACCAAAACAACAACGTCTCTCAAATAGCTAAAAAGTGGCACCCCCTACTGCAACAGAGTTAAAACTCAATATTGATGGGGTGTTCAAAGGTAGTTATAAAAAAGGTGAGATTGGTGGAATTTTTCAGAATAACTCTAGGGATTGGGTTCTAGGCTATCATATGCCTTTTTATGGTTACACATCAACCTACATGAAACTTCTTGCACTAAAGAATGGCTTCCATATTGCAGGAACAAATAATTTTCACAGCTTGGAAATTGAAACTAATGCTACAGTAATATTTCAATTGCTTTGATATAACAATTATTCCCTCTACACTAGTGCCAATTACTACTGAAGGAATTGGGAAATCCAATGATCCAGCATAACTTCCGTGACGGAAATAAAGTTGCACTTATTTTGACTGAGAAGGATCCAAGCAGTCAAGCACGACTCCCCTGTCAACAATAATCTACCCGTCTAATGCATTTTAGAAACTACTCCATGAGACGTCATTCCTATGTAATGTCACTAGTTAAGTATTAATAATATTTTGTCGTTCAGCAAAAAAAAAACCTCAAAAGATTATTTACCACTTATAAAATGTAACTTAAGTATATACTTAATACACATTATATTATAATAAAAATAATAAACTTTGTGATTAATTTATAAAAGGACCATTCTATTTATAATTTTAGTAAATTTAAGTTATAATTTATAATAAGGTATATAATAATTTAATTTTAGGTTCATAAAAAGTACCATATAAATGTTTTTCTAATTTTAGAAATTTTAACTAATATGACACCATTAACTAGTTATAGTGTACAAGGAGAATTAATTTAATTAAGGGAGAAGAAAATAATAAAAGAGTTAGGGGGCATCATCGAACCAATTAACATAGGAAGAATAATAATTTTTGGAGTGGAGTCAAAGAGTCCGTTAAAACAGGAACTTTTGAGTACTCAATTATAAAAATATTATTCTTATACACACTTAAAAAGAATTTATAGAAATATCAAGCCTTAGTATGGTAAATAAAATTAACGTGATAAAAAGTTCAGAATATCAAATGATGAGCCACTTAGCTCGTGCCACAAACTTCGAAGAATTAAAATTGACTTCTAATAAAAAAGTGCAAAATGTAGGGCATAATTATTATATCAAGGAATTAATCAAGCATGCAACCTTGTAGTTGGGGCTTGAGGCTTTTATGCAATTACAATGCTGCTTTAATTGAAATGAAAAAATAAATATATTAAAATGTGTGTCTGAGAGTAATTAGAGTTTAGTTTTCAATGGAGAACAAATATATGAAACAGGGCTAGTTTAAACTAGGCATGCATTAATTACCATAAAGAAATAAACACGAGATAAATTTACTCATATAGATTTGATTCATCTTTTCTTAAATAATGGAAGAGCATTTAGTATTCGTAAAAAAATAATATATTAATCAAGATCAATTAAATCTTAATATCATCAGTGAGAGAGAAAGGGAAAAGTACAAAAGAAGAATAAGGACGAATATGGAGGAAAAGAGTTATAATCGAATAATTGTAAGTGTTATTAATGGTAGCGCATATACATAACTACAAGGCTAACATACATTATTGACATATTTAAATACCATATGCTTTTTCTCATTCTTACGGTAAAAAAAAAAAAAAAAAAAATAAGTTTTTATAGATCAATTCGTAAATTATTCTCATATATCCACAAAACCATTTCTTGCCCGCTTCTTTCATATAAATAATTTAAAATGTAATAATGATAATAAAACATGCATAGTATGAATTAGCTAAAAAACTTGATGTCTTTAATATCTTCCTAAGACATAAGTTGCATGAAATTAACATTGTTCGCTATTAGTAGTATTGTACATTTATAAATCTATCCCATAGTATACTTCTTTTGTTTTCTATTTTTTCATCTCTCTTGTTTTAGCCGAGGCTTTATGTGTAAAATACCTACGTAGAAACTAGTAAAATAATAAAAAGAGTACTTCGTAAAGGAGGAAATTCAAAATAACAATGGTAAAATATTATATGATATAAAGGGGGAGAATGATCTATCTATAATTAAAAGTAGAATAAAAAGCAAATCCATTAAGCTAAGTGGCATAACTACCAAAAGCCAAGTGACATTGTCAAAGACAAAATAAACTACCTTTCTAACTGAAAGATATTTTGAATTCTAAATTTTGAATTAATTGGTTACTCTATTTGAATTAATAAATATAATATCTTATAATTATCTATAATAAAAAATGAAAATATAAAAAAAAGTTACCCATTGAAATTAATTATATACGGTTAAGAAATAAGATGGAGTTAAAGGTTCAAACAATTGATACATTGAAGTAGCAAAAAAATGGATAAAGAACCAGAGAACATTGTTATGTGAATGGGATAGAAAAATGAAGGAACACCTGAACTAGATCTACTAATCGTGCAGATACTTGAAGTATTAGTCCTTAAAATTTAGAATAAAATATATCACTCTTTGAGTTATAGAAAAATACGATCCAAAAAAAGCAAACTACAATATCATAAAACGCACAGTAATATATAAAGAAAGGAAAATAGAGATAGTGTGAGGGTAATCATACTGTAAATTAACTTAAGAAACAGAATAAACTATAAATGTTTTTTAAATTTTAGAAATTTTAATTAAGATGACACCATTAACTAGTTACAATATACAAGGAGAATTAATTTAATTAAGGGAGAAGAAAATAATAAAAGAGTTTGGGGGCATCATTGAACCAATTAACATAGGAATAGGAAGTATAATAATTTTTGGATTGGAGTCAAAGAGTCCGTTAAAACAAGAACTTTTGAGTACTGACTTATAAAATTTTTATTCTTATATCAAATGAGCCTCTTAGCTTGTGACACAAACTTCTAAGAATTAAAAATGACTTCTACTAAAAAGAGTCCAAATCGTAGGGCATAATTATCACAATGCTGCTTCAATTGAATTGAAAAATTAGATATCTTACTTAAATGTGTATTTGAGAGTAATTCGAGTTTAGTTTTCAATGGAGAACAAATATATGAAACATAACTAGTTTAAACTATGCATGTATTAATTACCATAATGAAATAGACACGAGATAAATTTACTCATGTCCATTTGATTAATCTTTTCTTAAATAATGGAAGAACATTTAGTTTTAATAAAAAATAATATATTAATCAAGATCAATTAAATCTTAGTATCATCGGTGAGAGAGAAAGAGAAAAGTGCAAAAGAAGAATAAGGATGAATAGGAGAGAGAAGAGTTATAATTGAATAATGATAAGTGTATGAATGATAGCGCATATAGATAAAATGCAACACTAACATACATTATTGACATGTTTAAATATCATTAGCCTTTTCTCATTCTTAAATTAAAAAGCAACAATAAGAAATGAGTTTTTATAATCCAATTTGTAAATTATTCTCATATATCCACAAAAAGATTTCCTCCCCACTTTATTCAGATAAATAATTTAAAACGTAATAATGATAATAAAACATGCATAGTGAATTAGCTAAAAATACGTGATGTCTTTAATATCTTCATAATACAAAGTTGCATAAAATTAATATTGTTCGCTATTAGTCATATTGTACATTTATAAATCTATCTCTTGCTTTACCTTTTTTTTTTCTATTTTTTATCTCTCTTTTTTTATTCGAGGCTTTAGGTGTGAAATACCTACGTAGAAACTAGTAAAATAATAAAAACAGTATTATGTAAAGGAGGAAATTCAAAATAACAAGGGTAAAATATTATACAATAGAAAGGGGGAGAATGATCTATCTATAATTAAAAGTAGAAGAAAAAGCAATCTCATTAAGCCAAGTGGCATAACTACAAAAAGCCAAGTGCCATTGTTAAGACAAAATATACTACCTTTCTAACTAAAAAATATTTTGAATTTTGAATTTTGAATTAATTGGTTACTCTATTTGAATTAATAAATATAAATATCTTATAATTATCTATAATAAAAAACAAAAAAATATATATATAATTAAGGACTAATACTTCAAGTATTGCTACTTCAATGTACCAATTGTTTGACCCTTTAATTCCATCTTATTTCTTACCCGTATATAATTGTTTTACATCTCCCTCTCTCTCTCTCTCTCTCTCTCTCTCTCTCTCTCTCTCTATNTTCTTATACACACTTAAAAAGAATTTATAGAAATATCAAGTCTTAGTATGGTAAATAAAATTAACGTGATAAAAAGTTCAGAATATCAAATGATGAGCCACTTAGCTCGTGACACAAACTTCGAAGAATTAAAATTGACTTCTAATAAAAAAGTGCAAAATGTAGGGCATAATTATTATATCAAGGAATTAATCAAGCATGCAACCTTGTAGTTGGGGCTTGAGGCTTTTATGCAATTACAATGCTGCTTTAATTGAAATGAAAAGATAAATATATTAAAATGTGTGTTTGAGAGTAATTAGAGTTTAGTTTTCAATGGAGAACAAATATATGAAACAGGGCTAGTTTAAACTAGGCATGCATTAATTACCATAAAGAAATAAACACGAGATAAATTTACTCATATAGATTTGATTCATCTTTTCTTAAATAATGGAAGAGCATTTAGTATTCGTAAAAAAATAATATATTAATCAAGATCAATTAAATCTTAATATCATCAGTGAGAGAGAAAGGGAAAAGTACAAAAGAAGAATAAGGACGAATATGGAGGAAAAGAGTTATAATCGAATAATTGTAAGTGTATTAATGGTAGCGCATATAGATAAACTACAAGGCTAACATACATTATTGACATGTTTAAATACCATATGCTTTTTCTCATTCTTACGGTAAAAAAAAAAAAATAAGAAATAAGGTTTTATAGTTCAATTCGTAAATTATTCTCATATATCCACAAAAACATTTCTTGCCCGCTTCATTCATATAAATAAAATTAAAATGTAATAATGATAATAAAACATGCATAGTATGAATTAGATAAAAAAACGTGATGTCTTTAATATCTTCCTAAGACATAAGTTGCATGAAATTAATATTGTTCGCTATTAGTCGTATTGTACATTTATAAATCTATCCCATAGTATACTTTTTTTGTTTTCTATTTTTTCATCTCTCTTGTTTTAGCCGAGGCTTTATGTGTGAAATACTTATGTAGAAACTAGTAAAATAATAAAAAGAGTACTTCGTAAAGGAGGAAACTCAAAACAACAATGGTAAAATATTATATGATATAAAGGGGGAGAATGATCTATCTATAATTAAAATTAGAAGAAAAAGCAAACACATTAAGCTAAGTGGCATAACTACCAAAAGCCAAGTAACATTGTCAAAGACAAAATAAACTACCTTTCTAACTAAAAGATATTTTGAATTCTAAATTCTGAATTAATTGGTTGCTCTATTTGAATTAATAAATATAAATATCTTATAATTATCTATAATAAAAAATGAAAATATTAAAAAAAGTTACCCACTGAAATTACTTATATACGGTTAAGAAATAAGATGGAATTAAAGGTTCAAACAATTGATACATTGAAGTAGCAAAGAAATGGATAAAGAATCAGCGGACATTGTTATGTGAATGGGATTATAAAAATGTTAGAGCTTGATAGAAAATTGAAGGAGCACCTGAATTAGATCTACTAATCATGTAGATACTTGAAGTATTAGTCCTTAAAATTTAGAATAAATATATCACTCTTTGAGTTATAGAAAAATACGATCCGAAAAAAGCAAACTACAATATCATAAAACGCACAGTAATATAGAAAGAAAGGAAAATAGAGATAGTGTGAGGGTAATCATATTGTAAATTAACTTAAGAAACAGAATAAACTATAAAAATAATACTCAAAAATACTATTGATAATTTCAAATAATAAATTAATTCTGAGTAATAGAATAAAAGTCTAAGATTTATGACATATATAAAAAAAACTTCTTTGTTTAACCTTTAAACTAATTCAACACCATCCATTTAGAAAAATAATACAATAATATTCGTATTATAGATAAACAAAACGAAAAAAATCAAAATATTGTAGAACAAAAATTAATGCATAAAGAGGATAATAGATATAATGTGATTCTATCCTCACATTAAATTTATTTCATAAAATTAAATAAATAAATAATACTCAAAAATATTATTGATAAATTTAAATATCGAAATAACTATGAGAAAGTCATATAGGATAAAGTCAAGTTTAATTTCAAGAATAATATAAAATTATATTCATTGTATTATATTAAACTGGTAATTTATTAATAATTCATATGATAATTTAAAAATATTAAGTAATTGAAAATGCAATTAGATAAGCAAGGAACAAACAAGAAATAAAATATAAATTTGTGGGAAAATATAAAAATATAACACTTATAATTAGGATTATGATGAGAAAGCCGTACATATACACATAACTAAAATTATAATAAACAAATAGCTATAAGGGAAGAATACTAAAAAAACAAAATTCTAACCCATAGCGTAAAATGTATATACTAATTAAATTTGTCATTTAGGAAATTTTGTTAGAACTCATAATTTCATAACGAAAAATATAATGATACTAATTAAATTTGTCATTTGGGAAATCTAATGATCCAGCATAACTTCCATGAAGGAAATTATGGAAGGATCCAAGCAGTCAAGTACGACTCCCCTATCAACAATAATCTAACCTCCTAATTTTGAAACTACTCGATGAAGACGCTGGAGGTCTTGGTATTAGACTAGTATCTACTAATGTACTAAATAGCTTGGCTAAACTTGAAATCCTTAATAGTATTTGTAATCCTATGTCAAGCAGCCTTACTGGCTTAGGTACTTCATATGCTCCCCAATGAGACATCACTCCCATGTAATGTCACTAGTTAAGTATTAATAATATTTTATCGTTCAGCAAAAAAAATCCTAAAAGATTATTTACCACTTATAAAATGTAACTTAAGTATATACTTAATACACATTATATTATAATAAAAATAATAAACTTTGTGATTAATTTATAAAAGGACCATTTTATTTATAATTTTAATAAATTTAAGTTATAATTTATAAGCTTAGTTTGTGACACAAGTTTATAAGAATTAAAATTGACTTCTAATAAAAAGAGTACAAATTGTAGGGCATAATTATTATATCAAGGAATTAATCAAGAATGCAACCTTGTAGTTGGGGCTTGGAACTTTTATGTAATTACAATGCTGCTTTAATTGAAATGGAAAAATAGATATCTTACTTAAATGTGTGTCTGAGAGTAATTAGAGTTTAGTTTTCAATAGGAGAGCAAATAGATGAAACAAAACTAGTTTAAATTAGACATGCATTAATAACCATAATGAAATAAATACGAGATAAATTTACTCATATCGATTTGATTTATCTTTTCTTAAATAATGGAAGAACATTTAGTTTTAATTAAAAATAATATATTAATCAAGATCAATTAAATCTTATAAATTAGTATCATCGGTGAGAGGGAAAGGGAAAAGTACATAAAAGAGTTATAATCGAATAACTGTAAGTGTATGAATGGTAGCGCATATAGATAAACTACAAGGCTAACATACATTATTGACATGTTTACTATAAGCTTTTTGTTAATTGGCACGAAGCCCAAATATGGCAATCAGCCCAAATCATGATGATAACAAATAAGTTTCAATCAAATACGCAGTAAAAATCATCAATCGAGACGGACCAAGTCACAATCCCCAGTAGTAAACGACCCCACGCTCATCATCGAGTGCGTGTCTCACCTCAATATAGCACTACAATGTACAATCCGGGGTTTCAAACCCTCAGAATACAATTTACAATCACTACTCATCTCGAACCGGCTAAATCCCTAGCCCGCGACACCTTTGCCCCTCGAATTGGCCTCCACGCGTGTCGAATCTATCCAAAATCAGAACGAATACGTCACAATATGCTGAGGGGACAAGGCCTAAGCGAAAACAATCAAAAAATACCAAAATTTCGAAATTAGCAAAACCCGAGCCCCGGGCCCACTTCTCGAAGCTCAGAAATTTTCACATCAACGGGTTCCTTATCTCCCTAACGAGTTCGTACATATCAAAAGTTCTCAAATCCGACCCCAAATGGTCCTCCAAATACCCAATTAAAATTTCAAAATCCCAAGCCCTATTTCTTCCATTTTTAGCAAGACTTCAATGATATTCTAGGTGGATTTCATAAAATAAATGAGTTTTAGGTCCGAAATTCTTACATCCAATCGATTCTCCTTGAATGCCTCGTTAATTTCCTTCAAGAACCTCCAAAAATGAGCAACTATGGGTGAAAATATACCCACAATCGCGGACAAGAATGCTTAAAAACATTCCGTCCACGCAAGTCGCATGTGTGAAATGCGACTTGGCTCCTATTTACAGGAAGAAAATTGCAGTACCAACCTTCGGTAAGTCGATCATAACTTTCTATAAAAATGTCCAAATGATAAATGGTTTATCTTTTTGGAAACTAGATTCAAAGGGATACAACTTTCATGTTTTGATCATCTCATAAATTCCTTATATATTGCGAGATATAAGCTTCGAAAGTCGGTCCTGTGCAGCAGAAATTTCTATTATGCACATTGCCTGGAAAACAACAGCAGTACCAGGCTTCGGTTAATCTATCGCAACTTTTGATACAAATGTCCAAATGATAAATGGTTTATATTTCTGGAAACTAAATTCAAAGGGCTACAACTTTCATTGTTGGACCATCTCCACATTCCTTACAGATTACGATATATAAGTTTCCAAAGTCGGTCCTATGCAGCAGAAATTTCTGCTATACACACTGCCTGGAAAACAACAACAGTACCGGGCTTCGGTTAATCTATCGTAACTTTCTGTATATATGTCCAAATGATGAATGGTTTATATTTCCTGAAACTAGATGCAAAGGGCTACAACTTTCATGTTTTGATAATTTCCAAATTCCTTAAATGCTTATCTCTTTATAGTTTTGATGAATTCAAAATTGTAATTTAGTAAAAAAAAATTACATTATTTAAATTTTCAGTAAGCTACAAAATGAGAAAACTAATCAAATATTACAATAGAAAAGAATGTACGAAAAGCGGTGGATAAAGATAATTTTATGATATTTCTATTTTGAATTGATTAAAAAATAAAATATACATAATATAACACTCGAAAAAATATCAATAAATTTAGACAATTGAAAAATTTTGTACAGTATAACATAATTTTAAAAAAATAATTTTATTCAAGGGTAAGAAAATATATATGTATGTTATATTAAATGAGAAGTGGTATCAAAATATTAAGCCAATTGACAAGTTAATAAAAAATCAAATTAGTAAACGTATAGTATTAAATAAGAATAAATAAGGAATAAACAATTTATTTGTTACTATATGATGTGTATCCTTTGAGTTTATATAGATGATATTATATTTCTGCACATTATATTAAACAAAAAAATATAACAAATATTTATTAAAATAATATAATATATTAGATTATAATTTTGTAAGATTAATATTCCGCCAAATTATTCGCGTATCTCGCGAGTTCTAACACTAGTAATTATTTAAATTTAAGGGCTAGTTTGATTTTTAATGCAACTTTGAAGCGAAAAAGCATTTTTTTAAAGTAGAACTTTAATTGGAAATAAATAAATAGTTATAAAGGAAGAATACTAAAAAGATAAAATTCTTATTTTAATAAGTAGAGCTTTAATTGGAAAAGTGAAGAAAAGGGAAACCTTATTTTGTACTTCGGACTCCCTCTACTCATTCCAACTGTAGTTGAATTAGGGCACACCGAGATAGTGCAGAGCATCCGCCAAATTGAAGATGACGAGAATTCCTCTGCTGCGTTACTCTTGCAATGGTATTTCCTTTAGCTCATCCTTTGCTATTTCGGCATTTACTATCAGAGATTATTCTTCTTCTCATATCAATATTGAGAATGTCAAATGCTTAGATGATGCTCTGACTCTATTTCGTCGAATGGTCAGAACGCAGCCTCTTCCTTCTGTTTTCGCATTCTCGAAATTATTAAAGACTATGGTAAATGTAAAGCATTACTCTTTTGTTGTTTCCCTTTTTCGAGAAATGCGGAAATTAGGCATCCCAATTGATGGTTTCATCTTGAGTATCGCGATCAACAATTATTGCCTAATGCATCGTTCTGACTGCGGATTTTCGGTGTTAGCCATAT
>MCJB01001167.1:5426-21636 GCA_002018475.1 Nicotiana obtusifolia | reverse complement strand
CCCAAAACAAATGCAACCGAGTTAAAACTCAATATTGATGGGGTGTTCAAAGGTAGTTATAAAAAAAGATGAGATTGGTGGCATTTTTCGAAATAATTCTGGGGACTGGGTTCTAGGCTATCATATGCCCTTTTATGGCTACACCTCAACCTACATGGAACTTCTTGCACTAGAGAATGGCCTCCATACTGCACGAATCAATAATTTTCATAGCTTGGAAATTGAAACCGATGCTACAGAAATGCTTCAATTGCTTATTATTTCCTCTACACTAACTTTGTTAATGAGTGCAAGTTACTAATGAAGGAATTGGGAAATCTAATCCAGCATAACTTCCGTAAAGGAAATAAAGTTGCACATATTTTGGCTACAGAAGAATCGAAGCAGGCAAGCACGACTCCCCTATCAACAATAATCTACCCGCCTAATGCATTTTAGAAACTACTCCATGAAGACATAACTGGAGCACTTAGTATTAGACTAGTATCTACTAATGTACTAAATAGCTTAGCTGAACTTAAAATCCTTAATAGTATTTGTAATCCTATGTCAAGCAGCCTTACTGGCTTAGGTGCTTCAGATGCTCCCAATGAGACATCACTCCCATGTAATGTCACTAGTTAAGTATTAATAAAATTTTGTCGTTCAGCAAAAAAACTCCTAAAAGATTATTTAGCACTTATAAAATATAACTTAAGTATATACTTTACACATTATATTATAATAAAAATAATAAACTTTGTGATTAATTTATAAAAGGACCATTCTATTTATAATTTTAATAAATTTAAGTTATAATTTATAATAAGGTGTATAATAATTTAATTATAGGTTCATAAAAAGTACCATATAAATGTTTTTAAAATTTTAAAAATTTTATTAAGATGACACCATTAACTAGTTACAATATACAATGAGAATTAATTTAATTAAGGGAGAAGAAAATAATAAAAGAGTTAGGGGGCATCATTGAACCAATTAACATAGGAAGTATAATAATTGTTGGATTGGAGTCAAAGAGTCCGTTAAAACAGGAACTTTTGAGTACTCAATTATAAAATTTTTATTCTTATACACACATAAAAGAGTTTATAGAAATATCAAACCTTAATATGATAAACTAATTAACATGAAAAAGAGTTCAGCATATCAAATGAGCCTCTTAGTTTGTGACACAAACTTCTAAGAATTAAAGACTTCTAATAAAAAGAGTGCAAATCGTGGGGCATAATTATTATATCGCGGAATTAATCGTGGGGCATAATTACAATGCTGCTTAAATAGATGTCTTACTTAAATGTGTGTTTGAGAGTAATTAGAGTTTAGTTTTCAATGAAGAAGAAATATATGAAACAGAACTAGTTTAAACTAGGCATGTATTAATTACCATAATGATTTAGTTTAAACTAGGCATGTATTAATTACCATAATGATTTAGTTTAAACTAGGCATGTATTTTTTAAAATAATGGAAGAACATTTAGTTTTAATAAAAAATAATATATCAATCAAGATCAATTAAATCTTAGCATCATCGGTGAGAGAGAAAGAGAAAGTTACAAAAGAAGAATAAGGATGAATAGGAGAGAAAAGAGTTATAATTGAATAATTGTAGTGTATGAATGATAGCGCATATAGATAAAATACAAGGCTAACATACATTATTGACATGTTTAAATACCATAAGCTTTTTCTCATTATTACAGCAAAAATCAACAATAAGATATAAGTTTTTATAGTTCAATTTGTAAATTATTCTCATATATCCACAAAAAATTTTCTTACCCGCTTTGTTCATATAAATAATTTAAAACGTAATAATGATAATAAAACATGCATAGTGAATTAACTAAAAAACATAATGTCTTTAACTTCATAAGACATAAGTTGCATGAAATTAATAATGTTCGCTATTAGTCGTATTGTACATTTATAAATCTATCTCTTACTTTACTTTTTTTTTTTTTCATCTCTCTTTTTTTATCCAAGGCTTTACTTGTGAAATACCTAAGTAGAAACTAGTAAAATAATAAAAAGAGCATTACCTAAAAGAGGAAATTCAAAATAACAAGGGTGAAATATTATACAATATAAAGGGGGAGAATGATCTATCTATAATTAAAAGTAGAAGAAAAAGCAACCTCATTAAGCCAAGTGGCATAACTACAAAAAGCCAAGTGGCATTGTTAAGACAAAATAAACTACCTTTCTAATTAAAAAATATTTTGAATTTTTAAATTTTGAATTAATTGATTACTCTATTCGAATTAATAAAAATAAATATCTTATAATTATCTATAATAAAAGACGAGAATATTATATATATACATAAAAGTTACCCATTCAAATTATGGAGTACTTTCATGTTGAAGTTTTAAAATTATTTTAAAATTAAAAAAAACTAAAAATTCAAATTGAATGGATAGTAATTTCTTTCTAATATAGTAGTTTAATATATATATATATATATAAAGAGAGAGAGAGAGAGAGAGAGAGAGAGAGAGAGAGAGAGAGAGAGAGAAAGATGTAAAATAATTATATACAGTTAAGAAATAAGATGGAATTAAAGGGTCAAACAATTGGTACATTAAAGTAGCAAAGAAATGGATAGAAAATCAGAGGAGAAGGTTATGTGAATGTGATAGAAAAAAGTTAGTGCTTGATAGAAAATTGAAGGCGCAACTGAATTAGATATACTAATCATGCAAATACTTGAAATATTAGTCCTTAAAATTTAGAATAAAATATATCACTCTTTGAGTTATAGTAAAATATGATCTGAAAAAAGCAAACTGCAATATCATAAAATGCACAATAATACATAAAGAGAAAAATTACAGATAGTGTGAGGCTAATCATACTGTAAATTAACTTAAGAAATAGAATAAACTATCAAAATAATACTCCAAAATGTTATTGATAATTTCAAATAATAAAATAATTCTGAGTAATAAATTAAAAGTCTAAGATTTATGACATATACTAAAAGAACTTCTTTGTTTAACCTTTGAACTAATTCAAACACCATCCATTTAGAAAAATAATACAATAATATTCATGTTATAGATAAACAAAACGAAAAAAATAAAATATTGTATAACAAAGATTAATGTATAAAGAGGATAATAGATATAATGTGATTCTATCTTCACATTATATTTATTTGATATAATTAAATAAAATAATACTCAAAAATATTATTGATAAATTTAAATATCTAAATAACTATGAGAAAGTCATATAGGATAAAGCCAAGTTTAATTTCAAGAGTAATATAATATTCATTGTATTATATTAAACCGGTAATTTATTAATAATTCATATAAAATTTAAACATATTAAGTAATTGATAATGCATTAGATAAGCAAGGAACAAAAAAGAAATAAAATATAAATTTATGGGAAAAAATAAAAATATAAAACTTACAATTATGGTTATGATGAGAGAAGTCGTACATATACACATAACTAAAATCATAATAAATAAATAGTTATAAAGGAAGAACACTAAAAAAAAATAAAATCTAACCCATAGCGTAAAATGTATATACTAATTAAATTTGTCATTTAGGAAATTTATTTAGAACTCATAATTCCATAATGAAAAATACAAAGATACTATTATGATATTATATATAAGATAAGCATATTATATATATAACACAAATTAATAATTATTAAAATATTGGTAGTTTTTTTTATAAAAATAATAAAATGCTTATATCTTTATAGTTTTGATGAATTCAAAATTATAATTTAGTAAAAAAGATTACATTATTCAAAATTTTCAGTAAAATACAAAATGAGAAAACTAATCAAATATTACAATAGAAAAGAATGTATGAAAAGTGGGGGATAAAGATAATTTTATGATATTTCTATTTTGAATTGATTAAAAATTAAAATATAAATAAATAACACTCATCGGGTTCTAATACTAGTAATATTCTGTCAAATTATTCGCACATCGGGTTCTAACACTAGTAATTATTTAAAGTTAAGGGCAAATTTGATTTTTAATGCAACATTGAAGCGAAAAAGTTTTTTTTATTTTTAAAGTAGAACTTTAATTGGAAAAGTGAAAGAAAAGGGGAAAAAAAAGTTCACAAAAAAAGTAGCTTATTTTGTACTTCATATATTATATTTCTGCACACTATATCAAATAATAAAATATAACTAATATTTATTAAAATAATATGATACATCAAATCATATTTTTATAAGATTAATATTTAATCAAACTATTCGCGCATCTCGCGAGTTCTAAATGTAAATGTAAAGCATTACTCTTCTGTTGTTTCCCTTTTTCGAGAAATGCGGAAATTAGGCATCCCAATTGATGGTTTCATCTTGAGTATCGTGATCAACAATTATTGCCTAATGCATCGTTCTGACCGCGGATTTTCGGTGTTAGCCATTTACTTGAAGACGGGCATTCCATTTAATGTTGTCACGTTTAGCACCTTACTGAGGGGACTCTTTGCTGAAAATAAGATCAAAGATGCAGTTAACGTGTTCAAAAAGTTGGTGCGAGAGAATATGTGTGAGCCTAATGAAATCATGTATTCCACTGTCATGAATGGGCTTAGCAAAATGGGCCATACTCAAAAAACATTCGATTTGCTTAGTGTAATGGAACAAGGAAGCAGTAAGCCCGATGAATACATCTATAGCATTGTTATAGATATCCTATGCAAAGATAGAATGTTAGATGCTGCAATTAGCCTTTTGAACGAAATGAAACAAAAAGGCATTCCTCCAGATGTTGTTACATATAGTTCATTGATTGATGGTTTATGTAAGTTTGGTCAATGGGAAAAGGTTAGGGCTTTCTTCTCTGAAATGGTAAATATTAATATTTATCAGAATATGCAAACCTTGACCATAATGACCGATGGACTATGCAAAGAAGGGAAAGTTGAAGATGTTGAGGAGGTAATGAGACACATGATTGGAAAAAGTGTAGAGCCCAATGTAGTCACCTACAATGTGATAATCGATGGATATTGCTTGCATGGTCAAATGGATAGAGCAAGGAGAATTTTCGATTCCATGATTGATAAGAGCATTGAGCCTAACATTCGTAGCTATAACATATTAATAAATGGATACTGTAAGAAGAAGAAATTGGATGAGGCCATGCATTTGTTTCATGATATTTCTCGAAATGGATTGAGACCTAGCATTGTCACCTACAGTACTATCTTGCAATGTCTATTTGAAGTTGGAAGAACTGACATTGCACAAAAGTTCTTTGTTGAGATGCAATCTACAGGGCTCAAACCTGATTTATGCACTAATCTCATTTTGCTCCGTGGTTATTTTCAGAATGGACTTGTTGACGAAGCTATGTTGCTATTTCATGAGTTGGAAAAAAAGAGAGAAGAAGTGATATTGAAATTTACAATGTTATTATTGACGGATTGTGCAAAAATGGTCAGCTCGATAAAGCTCATGCGTATTTTGAGAAGCTTTCTTTGATTGGATTGTTTCCCAGTGTGATTACATACACTACAATAATAAATGGACTATGTCTAGAAGGATTGTTAGATGAAGCTAAAGATATGCTAAGAAAAATGGAGCACGATGGTTGTTCGCTAAACAACTGCACTTACAATGTTATTGTGCAAGGATTTCTCAAGTGTGGCAAAATTAGTGAAATGAACACTTTTTTTGAAGGAAATGAGTGGAAGGGACTTCTCGTTTGATGCAAGTACTGTAGGGTTACTAATAGACGTTTCAGCAAAGGATCCTTCTTTGCTTAACATGATACCACAATTTCACTCGGGAAATTAGAAGTGAATATTTATTTCACTTGTTATCACTATGATGTAATGTCCTTTTACCTTGGCCAAAGAAATCGCATCCAATGGAATGGCAGAAGCTAAAAGCATGCAGTTAGAACATTGCTTAAGCTTTCCAAGCTAGCTTATTAAAGAGGTATACTTGTTCTGATTTTTAATACTTGTTGTGAGAAGTAACGTGAGTTTCCTTGTGTGTGCACATTATAAGCCTACTATGATTACCATTTTCAGTGGTATTTAGTTACCTTCAAGTATTATCATTTTCTGACCTTTTGAATATCAACAACAATTTCCTGTAACTTAGAATTTGCTGTAGAAACATTCTTCTTGATAGTTTCTAAGGTCTTGATTACATCAATCATGATTGTGACAATAGAGCTGACGTGATACCATTGAGAACTCCAGATCAGCTGAGAAGTTAATACCGTGTTACGTGAGAGAGTGAATTTTGGTGCTGGCATTCGTCCTGGATTTACGACATCCGGGATTCCATCCACCGGTGAAATTGCTGACAGAATCAAGAAGATGCTTGCAGGATATCAATATACTCTGGTTTAACCCTGATTGTGGCCTCAATACTCGCAAATATACAGAAGTTAGGCTGTGCTCTCAGCAGTGGGTGGTGAATTATTCAATGGTCCTCCTGGAGCAAACTGGACTGCAGAGGAAGCTGAAGCAGAAGATTCTGTTGCACATCTTGCATTAACGACACTGGCAACAGTTTCCTTGCAAAAGGTAACACACTTCATCATCTAATAGTCTACCTGTCTTGTTTATCTCTACTGTATTTGATTTATATTATTTGTTGTTTTGACAAAATAGAAATTTTTTCAATAATATTTGGCATTTTAGAAAATCGAGAAGCATTTTATCACCATTTCTCCACATTCATCCTTTCTACTCAGTTTGTGGATTTTTAATTAAGCGAGACGTTTAAGAGAGAGATAAAGGATAGTACAAACAAATAAATGTCTTTCTTGAGGGGTATGCAAAAACCTTGGAAACAGCTAATTTTGACCCATTTAGGAAATTGACACGGAAAACTTGTCATATTCCTGGGTTAAGTATCGTGTAACTGTGCGATGAAGAGGTAAATCGTCTTCTTTTAGAAATGGGCAAAAGAAAATGCTGCCAAGGTTGCTTATATAACTTTAACAAAATGTAAGCTAATAGCTAATACCGTGCTTTTTTTCCGACATTCTTTTGATATCTTTTTCCAATTTCAGGCAACTGTTTTCTCGGAGTTGGAAGATGAAATCTCCAAAACCAAACCTTTCATGGAAACTACGGAAACTTAATCTCCAACAAAACAGTCCACAGGTGCAGAAATGGTTACTGCATCTTTTGAGAAGTCACCTTCTTCAGTGGTATCATTGTGCAATCTGCCTAGAGGAACTAAATCCTTAGCTCCAACGACGCCGTCACATCTCCTTCTCTCTCTCATGTTGAAATCTAATTAGCTGCTCCATACCAGACAATTTTTACCTGCTAAGATTGAGCTTATTTTACTTTTTAGAAACTTTGCCAAGTCAGTTAATCTTGCTACACTTGTATTAGTGACAAGTAATTGCATAATGTACTTTCCTATAGTTTTGGATTAGAAATCCAATAAACAATGATCATCAGAGTACATGCTCTACTAAATAGCTGCTCAACCATGTAGTTTATCTCTTATTAATTTATCTCTCTCCCTCTTTTATTTCCTTTTGTTATGGCATTTGGCAAAGAGCTCTAGCACTACTTCTTAATTACAGGACATGTAACTGATGTCTTGGATTTGACAAAATCTTGTCATATTTTAGTTGACTAAATGGCATGCCGGCGTATTCTTCTTTCTTAACTGCTGCATTGACAGTTACAGGCCTGAGATGAAGAGATATTCTGCTTCTTGGCCCCATTTTCTCTTCTATTGTAACCTGTTCTACTTTATCTGTCGTGTTGAATGAGCACACATGAGATGCAGATCATTTCACCTTATTAACATTTATGATTTATTCAAATGATCATTTTAGATTGATAATTAATTGATGGACCGCATTTTGGAAATGAAAATGGGATCCTTTGTAAGTTATTTTATTCACAATCATATGGGAGGAAATGCAAATATCCCAACTTAATTTGAGCTACATAAAGATTAGCCTGGTTTCTCTGCTGAAGTTATTTTCAAACTTTGCTCTGATTTTGCTTTTGTCACGATTTTCTGCAACAGGAAAGTCCTTCTGAATCCTCTGCCATTTATTCTACCCAATTGGCCTTTGTCCACTGATCTTCAGAATTCCTGTTCTTGTAAGTTGAACTATCAACTGGTTCATAATGATTTGCATGGATGCACAAGAAACTATGAAGGAAACAGCTGCATGTCCCAATGAATTCATTTCTTTTTCTTACTTTTTCAAATCTGGCTTCTGCTATTTCTCTTCAAAAATATTGCTTCCAATTTCCCATTTCTATGAGTTTAAAAGTGTGAGCAAACTGAATTGCAGCATGAAACTGGGTGAGAAAATAGCGGCGATCTTTGATGTGCTGATAGTGAAATTGCGAGAGAAGAGATTACAAGAGCAATTGGCTCTGGTACAAGTGGGAGATTGTTAGGGATATAACAGATATGCCCTAGATTCAATCTACTATTTGATGATTTGAACATATTTTTGTGAATGTTATTTCACTTAAAATATATATTTTTGAGACTTGTCATTGTGATGGAGATCATGATAGTTAGAGTAAAGTTTCTTATAATTTAATCAAAATTTGTTTTTGATCCTAGGATTATTAATTTGGACATTAATAATCCGATTAGATCAATATTTATGTGATTGTCTTTATTGGATAAAGATTAGTTGATCTCATTAACTAAATCACATGGATAAATGATGCATATAGAGATATGATCATGTGAACCGACTCATTGGATAATTCCTAATGGTTAGAATTACCATAAACTATCAACAGGATATTCTCTTGAAAAATGTGATGTAAGAATTTCCTTTGACCTGAGATCGTCATAGTAATTGACAAGTTATTTATTGTGCTTTGATACTAGACACTTATGGCCCTAGGGCGATAGTTGAAAGCATATTGAGTATGATTAAATGCTTGTAAAATTAGTCATTGATCAAGATAGAATATGTCAACTCCTGGTAATGAGTTTAAGCTCCACGTTGTCATGAATTATAAACGACCAAATTAAGACATTGGCTAGGGCAATTGAATGAAAAGAAGAAAAGAGTTTTTTAGATCATTCAACGGTTGAATATATTTGACATGAACACATAGTTGGTTGTCTATTAGGATTTGACAGTTGAACCATATCCTAGGATGACCCAGAGCTATAAGGACAAAAAGAATTACTGCATTATTCTTCTACTGGTTCTTGATAGTAAATTTTATACTTCATTCTATCCGGTCGTTAAGGAGTGTTGCTAGACGTCACCCTTGATTAGTATATTATGTGATTAATTTACTACCGGCTTAGTATCGAACCTATGGGGCCGCACACTAACGAGTGTTCTGATCTTTGATAAAGGATTAATTACTTTATTATTTGATAATCAAATTATAGAATTTAATTAGTCAAACAAATAAATAAAGCTTTAGTCCAAATGAAATATTATATGAACAAATTGAAGTTTTCTATTTGGAATAGAACATTAAATTATATCTCTTGGTTAATATATATATACACACACACTATATATATATATATATGTGTGTGTGTGTGATATATATATAATTAGTACTTATTTTATATGAGATATGTTATATAAAATGTTAATAAAAAAGTTGATGGAAACTTATTAGTGAAATCCAATGTGAAATTGGATTCACGTATTAAAGTCCATAAAGGACAAGTTGCCGCCGATGTCCAATGTGCATATGATCCAATGTGAAATGGGAAAATATTTTTCACTGGAAAACTTTTTGCGAAGTCTATTTTTGGAACTAGATTTGTACTCAAGGTAATTCACTACCTTAACCAAAGGGAAAAAGGTTTAGGTGATATTATAAAAGGTGTCATGGAAAAGTGCCGTAGATGCTATATAAAAAATACACTTCGTGCAAGTGTATGATTAAAAAAGGAGTTTGAAGAAACCAAAAACTAAGATATTTTTATCTTGACAAGAAAATCAATCTCCTAGTCGCATTATTTGCTGGAGTTTTAAGTGAATTCAGCACAAGTTCTTCGTCAAACTTGTTCACGCATTTCATTGATCAAAGAGTTGATAGCGATGATCAGTCTTGGTGTGGATACACATAGAGTATTCGCACTATCGAAGAACGAGACTCTTCACCAGGAACTTCTTAGATCCGATCTTTGACATGTCAATAAATTTTAAATACGAAAAAATCAACCTAGGATTGTTATTGTCTTCCGCTGTGTGTTACAAACACCTATATGCAATCCTTCAACATCGGTGCTGAAAAGGTTACTGCATCTTATGAGTACTTCAGTGCAATTATTGTGCCATTTGCCTATAGAAACTAAACTATCAGCTGAAACAACATGATCCCGTTCCTCAGCGGAATGTGCCTACATATAATCTGGATTAAAAATCCAATGAAAAATGATCATCATTAAATGATCTGCTCAAACGTGCAAGCAGAGGCGAATGCAACCTACATACAATAGGTTCAAATGATTCAGACCTTAGTCAGCACATACAATTTGTTCAATTATTAATAGTTTTGTAGATTCATAACGAATTGATTGATTACATTTTAGAAATGAAAAGGGGATCCCTTGTTAGTTGTTCTATCACAATCACAAATTTCAACTAAAGAAAGACTAGTTTCAAATCTTCAGCTTCATTTGCAGACTTCATCAAGTTGGGGCGATATAGAGATGGATACCAAGAACCAACAAGGCGACGAGAGTCATTTTCATCTTTGACTTCATTAGGCGAGTCCATGGCCGTTCTGAGGTGCTGATAAGACGTTAGGTTCAAGCATTAATACATTTCTGTGATGGCGTGGGCATATTATCCCAAGATATTTGAGTTGTAAGACGTGGCGTTCCAAGTCCTGACGCACCACAAGGTAGGATATTGGATTCGAGTCTTGGTGCACCATGACGACTAGACATAGGAGTGACTCCTTGTACATTTGTGATGGTAAGATTTGGGGTTCAAGTCCCAATACATGTCATTATTAGACACGATTGTCATATGTTTATTTGTTACACGTGTGCACAATTGAGTTACGTCGATCAAAGCAAATGCCTATTTACTTGGTAGGCGAAATCTTGCTAAGTGCCGATCACGACCTCCCGGGTCATCATATGTTCTAGTTTGAATAAACAATAATATAGCAAGTATTATTCCACACAGTGGGGTCTTGGAAGGGTACTGTGTTCGCAGACCTTATGTCACGACCCGGATTTTCCACCTTCGGGAGTCGTGATGGCGCCTACTAGTAAAAGCTAGGCAAGCCAATTAACCGAATTATTTGCCTTATTTCCATTTTTAAATTCATTACAACTAAATAACATTATAACTTAATGAGCGGAATAATAAAATTTCAGAATTAAAATATCGCTATTAAAATTTCCTTAACGAACCACCCAAGATTTAGTGTCACAGACTGTCTAAGAGTACTACAAATAAGGATTTGAAAGAAATAATAAAATACTGTCCGTGGGACTACGTAAAAGAAACAGGTAAATAGATAGCGGGAGACACCAAGGCCTCCGAACGCCTGCAGGACTACCTCGGGTCGCCTGATAAGCAAGAAACTGGAAGCTCACTAGGGTCCAAAATTCTGCAGCGCTGGGATCTGCAAAAAAGAGTGCAGAGTGTAGTATCAGCACAACCGACCCCATGTGCTGGTAAGTGCCTGGCCTAACCCCGGCGAGGTAGTGACGAATCTAGGACCAGACTCCAGATAGACATGTGTAGTTATAAATATATATACATCTACAACGAAAAGATAGAAGTAATTAAACAATTAAAACTGGGGAAGGGAAACATGCTTCGGGGTAGCAAATAAAACAGATCATCAAAGAATAATAAGGAAACTACAATTTAACTTCTAACACGAATAAAGAGAAATACAAGCAACTTTCACTTTCAGTTTCATCTTGTTGCAGGCGTGCAACCCGATCCCATTTCATTATATCGTGGTAGGCGTACCACCCGCTCCCATTTCATTATATCTTGTGGTAGGCGTACCACCCGCTCCCATTTCATTACCTCTTGTGGCAGGCGTGCCACCCGCTCCCATTTCATTATATCATCACAAAAATCACAAGAAATCCCGGCAAGAAAACAAAGTAATATAATAACTTCCCCAACAACATTAAAGCAAACACTCCGGCAGAGGAAAATCAGCTATAACCAAATCTCAACTCAACCTCTACTCATCTCAACTAATGCCAATACTCGATTATAATTAAGGATCCACAACCGAAACAGTTCCATCTACAATTAACCTACCAATCCAATTATCATTGTCTTAAGTCTAGACACGACCCACTAATATGACACTGGACCCTTTAACTCCTAACAAATCCTTATTCAACTAATCTATTTAACAATTTAACAACTGACTTTATACCTATAGAAGAAGTCTAAACCTATAACAAAGAGAACAACTGTAAAAAAAAAAAAAAAAGAAACTAGCGTAACAATTTCTCACATGAACTCCCATTTCCACATGAAAATACCAAAAATAATATTCAGCAAATTTTAAACAGCAATCACACACAAAAAAAACTATCCATTTAAGACTCACGGTCATGCTCGACACCAACGTATAGATACTCATCACCATGCCTATACGTCGTTCTCAACAAAAAGCAATTAACAATTAGGACACAACTCCTAATCCCTCAAGCTAAGATTAGACCGGGTACTTACCTCGCTTTGCAATCAAATTCACGATTCCAATAAAACTTCGCCTTGAAACTTTGTGTCCGAAGGCTTTAAATCTTTGGTGATACTTCACAAGCATCAAAGGCACTGGAAATTGATGATCGCGAGTTGAAGAAAGTGCAACCTCGCTAATGGGACGTTCGCAACCTTGAAACATCTTGCCAACAGGAAGTTTTCGCAACCTTGCATCGTCTAAAACACCAATCAAACGGCCTCCAATGACCTCAATCTTCACAGCATCTCTGATCAAAACCATTGAAATCAATACACCAGGACCAGCAAGCAAAAGCACTTGCGCCATACATTTCTTTATTTGGTGCACGTCCAAGGAGAATGCGCCCTCAAAAATTAGTATAGGAAGGAATATAGCTAATAGAAGATCAGCATCTATATCTGCCCATATTCGAATTCCATTCCCAAGCTTTCCCAGTTGATAATTACTCCCAAATTTGAGAGAGCCGAGGGCGGTGCCAATGATGAGCAAAACGACAGTATAAGGAACAGTAGTACGGCGAAGGAGACTTCTGCATAAAACTCCTATTAACAAGCTGATTCCCGCAAATATCACTGCATCTGTTGGATTCGAATTCGAAGAGCTGTTCTTCTCCCCTTACAATAAATTATATGGCAATGCCCTTCCTCCGCACTCGCAATTAATTGCAAATTGCTGTAATCCCAAACGCAGAAACCCTAGCTCAGTAGCACTATTCCTTCTTTGCCTCTCTAGTAGAAAAGACAATTTATAACTTACTGGGGGCCTCTAACCTACAATCCCTTAATTTTTCGGCCCAACAATAATAAATATTATTTTTTAATTTACGTTTTAAAAAATTATACAGACTGTACATGCAAATTGAGGTGAGGTAAAAAGGAGGTTTTTAAGCCTCGGAACACTAAATTCAATCTAAAAACAAGTGATGACCCTTTGGGTCGTCACACCTTACCCCTACCTTGTGAGGATAGAGAGATTGTTTCCAATAGACCATCGGCTCAAAAAAGCATAAGCATCACATTAATGAAAATATATATAAGAAGAGACAACACTAAAAGCCATATAAAAGCAGAATAAAAACAACAAGGTAGTACGCCATATAAAAGCAGAAAAACAAAAAATATTTATTTAGACCTTTAATTGGAAAAATAAAGAGAAGGAAAAAGTATATTACAATATAGATATATTCACATCGTTATTTTGTACTTTAGACTCGTACTTATAAATTGTACTATCTCTGTTCAGTTTAAATGACAAACTTTCTTTATTAGTCTAGTCCAAAAGAATGACACATTTCTCTATTTGGAAAAAATTCAATTTTAAACTTTTCATTTTACCAACTTTACCCTTAATGAGAAGCTTTTATAGCCACACAAATACCATGGCCTATAAAGATTTTGCTCCTTTTAAAATGCCTATTTCCACCTCCATACTATCAACATTATCCCTTTTACGTTTTTTTATTATTTTTATACTTTTAGTATATGACGATATTTTTCTCTTTTATGATATATATCTATAAATTTACCTATGTAATAACTAAATTCTATTTCAAAATAAAAATTGGTAACCAAGCATATAATTTAACGATGTTCAATAATGAAAAGGATGAGTAGAATAAAAATATAAAAGTAATTTGCTCTAATCAATAAATTTATTAATAGCAATTATATTTCAAAAATTCTATTATGCATCGAGAGTAAAAATGGTGAAAAGCTTATAAATATATAATTCATTGCAGGTAATATAAAAATTGATAATTATTAAAAGCAAGGCAAATTTTATAACAAACTCCTAAAAGATTATCTATTTGCCACTTATTAAATGTAACTTAAATATATACTTAACACGCATTCGATTATAATAAAAATCATAAATTCTGCGATAAATTTATAAAAGGACCATTCTATTTATAATTTTTATAAGCTTAAGTTATAACTTATAATAAGGTATATAATAATTTAGTTATATGTCACGTTCTTAGTCGTTAACTAAGTAAACGTGCAGCACTTGACAACTCGCTCACTCTTGCACGACTTGCTCATGATCCTGCTATGCCAAGTCAGCCTTACTACACTCAAGATCGCAAAGGAATGTTACAACACAAGAGAATAGCCAAAGGATGCTTTTTATTGTAGAGAACTTGGTCGTTTTTCTTGGTGAGTTACAAATGAATAACCTCCTTTATATACTAGTTGCATAGGGGCTAGTGAGTAAATAATAATTATCACACAAGGTCCTTAGTATTTACAAGTAAGTCTCTTTTCTAGAATATTCTACATAGTTAGAATCTTTTAAGGACTTTCCTAGCAATTCCATAGGGTTCTAAGGTCTTCCATGAGAAATCTCCATATTTCTCTAAAACCTTCCGACATGTGCTAGTCTATTTCGTATGCAAGCTTCCACGTGCCATTAATATACGCCAAATTGGAAGCTACGTGGCATGATGATGTGGGGGGTCATGACACTCTCCCCCACCCAATTTTATGCCGCCCTCGGCACAAAGCATCGACACGTACGCGCGCACCTCGCTTTGGTGTCGCCGGATATCTTTGTCCATTAGCCATGATGTTCTATGGAGCGGTTCGCCTTCCCATGTCACAAGGTACTGGTCACCTTTCTTCTTGCCCCGCTTGTACTTTGGACGTCCAGCAATGATAGCCTCGATCATCCGCCCATCGGATGCCTCTCCTTGCTCTTGTCCTGAATCTCCCCATGAATCGACCAAGTCTAGCAGCTTCTCAAGCATGGGGTCCATGATTCCACTCCCTATTTGGCTGCCCTCTGTGGTCTCAGCCTTGCTGGAAAACTTGAACTCACTGCTTAGTGCATCGTCTAAGTCTAATAACGTGCCATCACTTTGTAAATCGCCATCCACTTCAACTATGTCCCCCCAACATTTTGTGATGACTCACTTTATTGCCCCGAATTTATTTCGTTATTTATTTTATGTGTAATTAAGTCGAGTAAAATGTACTCGAAGTGAATTGAAAAGAAATGAGACACATGGTCTCATTTATGAAAGTCTAAGTCACAAAAGTCAACCGTGGATTGACTTATGAGTTAGAGGGTTCGGATTTCAATTCCGACGACTCGACTAGCTTCGGGAGAGAATATATGACTTAGACGAGTGACCGGAACATATTTGATAGACCTCGAATAACACTAAATTTGAATCGAGGAGGTTCGAGTTTCCGGTCGATAGGTCGAATTTTGATCCGGAAGTCGGAATGAAATTCCGAAAGTTGCTGTAGGTTCCTTATGTGATTTTGGACTTGCGTGCAAATTTTCAGACCGTTCGGACACCGTTTGGTCGGGTTCGGATCGAAGGATCGAATTGAGGATCCTTGAAGTTCTTAGAATTGGTTTCAATTCAAACCTAATAAATCGATGTTCATTTTAGTGTTCCAATGATTGGAACAAGTTTAAATGAGGTTATAGAACATGTGTGCATGTTCGGATAGAGTCCCGGGGGTCTCGGGTGAATTTTGAATGGTTAACGGGACTTAGTTCGTCGCTTCATGAAGCGACAAACATTTCATTTCTGGT
>MCJB01001166.1:4860-17048 GCA_002018475.1 Nicotiana obtusifolia | reverse complement strand
ATCAAGAACTTCACGAATCGGTTCAAGAACGTTTCTTTAGCAATCTATCTTCAAGACTTCAATCCCTAGATGATTTAACGACTTCAACCAACAACAATTTTTGGTTTTTCTTTCTTCTCTTTTTTTGTTTTTTTCACTTTTTTTTTCAATTTTTTTTTTTTTTTGTATAAATCAAAACGAAATTAAAGATAGAACCTAAACTAAGGCACGAAGAACAGGATTGGGATTGTAAGAACAAACCCTTTCCAAGCTCTGATACCAACTGATGCAATATTAAACGCGAAAACAAGAAAACAAAAGATAGAAGTAAGACGCTCAATGAACTATCAAGACAACAAGTAGGAACTAGTCTACTTACCTTCTTGATGAAGTCACGGAGTACCTATACTATACGAACAACCCTCAAGACAACAATGGTCTTGCAAACTGTTCGATCAAACAAAGGAACAAGTTTAATTTTGAATCACACCAAAATTGGACAAGTTAATTCACACGATTTTGGGAGCAATGTGCTGCCGGTTTTTGATTGATAATAATGTCAAAAGGTATCAAAATAATGAAGTGTTTAAGCTTATATAGAATGAGCCTTTACCTAAATCAACTAGGAAAAGAATAACTAGTTAACCTAAATCAACTAGGAAACAACTAATTAATAAAAAGGCCACAATTTGGCTAATTTAAAGAATAATCACGCAGGACCAAACAAATAAGAATTAATATCTTCAATCACTACATAATAATACAACATAAACACAAATGTACATCTTCAACACAAGATTCGTCCATAGCAAGATTTATGGACGCTTGGATCTTCTCCAAGGCTAACCAACGCCTTTTCTTGTCTTGTTCATAGATGGCATTGATAACACTTGATCAAATTTATTTGCATCAGGGGCTGCCGCAATCTAGGGGAGGTCAATGATAGCATTTATGTGGTTGTTGATAGGTTTTCTAAGATGGCTCATTTTATTCCTTGTAAAAAATGTGATGATGCACAACATGTTGCTTCTTTGTTCATTGCTAATGTATTAAAGTTGCATGGTGTGCCTCGAACTATTGTTAGTGATAGGGATGCTATGTTTTTGAGTCACTTTTGGAAGTGTTTGTGGGGTGCTCTTGGGACCAAACTTTTGTTTTCTACATCACATCATCCACAGACCGATGGTCAAACCGAGGTTGTTAATCGAACCTTGGGAGCTCTTCTTCGAGCTTTGGCCAAAGGGAAGTCCGGTACTTGGGCTGACCGATTACCTATTATGGAGTTTGCATATAATAAAATTGTTCATCGCATGACTAGCATTACTCCATTGAATGTGTTTATGGTTTTAATCCTTTGATACCACTTGATCTTGTTCCTTTGCCGAGAAATGCAGTTATTAGTGTTGACGGAGAAAACCGGGCAGCTGCGTTGCTCGAATTGCATGCTAAGGTGAGGAAAACATTGGAGGATGCTTATGAAAAGGTAGCGGTCAAGAAGAATAAAGGAAGGAAAAAGCTGGACTTAAAGAAAGATGACTGGGTTTGGGTGCACTTCCGAAAGGAAAGATTTCCGAACCATAGGAAAGGGAAGTTAGCTCCGCGGGGAGATGGACCATGTCAAATATCGCAGAATATCAATAACAACTCTTATGTTATGTACTTGTCTAGTAGCCTTGCTTTCGGGCATGACGGTGCTTTGATTTCGAGGACGAAATCCTCTCAAGAAGGGGAGAATGATGCAAATAAATTTGGTCAAGTGTTATCAATGCCATCTATGAACAAGACTAGAAAAGACGTTGGTTAGCCTTGGAGAAGATCCAAGCGTCCATAAACCTTGCTATGGACGAATCTTGTGTTGAAGATGAACATTTGTGTTTATGTTGTATTATTATGTAGTTATTGAAGATATTAATTCTTATTTGTTTGGTTCTGCGTGACTATTCTTTAAATTAGCCAAATTGTGGCCTTTTTGTTAATTAGTTGTTTCCTAGTTGATTTAGGTTAACTAGTTATTCTTTTCCTAGTTGATTTAGGTAAAGGCTCATTCTATATAAGCCTAAACACTTCATTATTTTGATACCTTTTGACATTATTATCAATCAAAAAACGGCAGCACATTGCTCCCAAAATCGTGTGAATTAACTTGTCCAATTTTGGTGTGATTCAAAATTGAACTTGTTCCTTTGTTTGATCGAGCAGTTTGCAAGACCATTGTTGTCTTGAGGGTTGTTCGTATAGTATAGGTACTCCGTGACTTCATCAAGAAGGTAAGTAGACTAGTTCCTACTTGTTGTCTTCATAGTTCATTGAGCGTCTTACTTCTATCTTTTGTTTTCTTGTTTCCGCTTTTTATATTGCATCAGTCGGGTTCTTGCTTGCGTGGCTTCTCGGTCTTCTTTATATGATCGCATCAGAGAGCGTCAGTATGACGAACCCCATTAACTTTTCCTTAAGGACACAGTGCAACACGACAATTCCAAGGAGGTTTCTATCGTATATGACGGAGTGTTGTGGATGCAGGGCCGATTATGTGTGCCCAATGTGGATGGGTTACGTTAGTTGATTCTTCAGGAGGTCCACAGTTCGCGGTCTCCATTCATCCGGGTGCCACTAAGATGTATCAGGATTTGAGGCAGCACTTCTGGTGGAGGAGAATGAAGAAAGATATAGTGGAGTATGCAGCTTGGTGCCTAAATTGTCAGCCGGTGAAGTATGAGCACCAGAGTCCAGAAGGTTTGCTTCAGAGACTTGAGATTCCCGAGTGGAATTGGAGCGTGTTACCATCTTCGTCGTTGGGCTCTCATGGACTCAGAAGATATTTGACGTTGTATGGGTGATTGTGGATAGGTTGACCAAGTCTGCTCATTTCATTCTGTGGTGACTGCCTATTCTTCAAAGTAGCTGGCTCAGGTCTATATCCCCGAGATTGTCCGACTTCATGGCGTGCCGGTATCCATTATCTTTGATCGGGGCACGCAGTTTGCATCACACTTTTGGAGAGCCGTACACCGTGAGTTAGGCACACGGGTTGAGTTAAGTACAACATTCCACCCCCAGATGGACGGACAGTCCGAGTGCACCATTCAGATATTAGACGATATGCTTCGTGCCTAGGATATGGAGTTCGGGGGTTCTTGGGATCAGTTCTTGCCGCTTGCAGAGTTTGCCTACAACAACACTACCAATCGAGTATTTAGATGGCTCCTTATGAGGCCCTGTATGGAAGACATGTCGTTCCCCAGTTTGTTAGATTGAGCCGGGAGAGGCTAAGTTATTAGGCCCGGATTTGGATCGAGATGCCTTGGAGAAGGTCAAGTTGATCCAGGATTGGCTTCGTACAGCTCAATCTAGACAGAAGAGTTATGCGGATCAAAAAGTTTGTGATGTTGCATTTATGGTTGGAGAGAAAGTCTTGCTCTGGTTTCACTCATGAAGGGTGTGATGAGGATCGAAAAGAAGGGCAAGTTGAGCCCTAGGTATATTGGACCTTTTGAGATCCATAAGAGGTTTGATGAGGTTGGCTTACAAGCTTGCATTGTCACCTAGTCTATCTGCAATTCTTTGGTGTTCCATGTTTTCATGCTCCGCAAGTATCACGGTGAGCCGTCCCATGTTTTAGATTTCAGCTCAATCCAATTGGACAAGGATTTATCTTATGTTAAGGAGCCAGTGGCTATTGGACACGCATGTTCGAAAGTTGAGGTCACAAAGCATTGCTTCATTAAAGGTTTAGTGCAGAGGTCAACCAGTCGAGGAGGCGACTTGGGTGACTAAGCATGATATGCATAGCTGTTATCCTCATCCTTTCACCAATTCAGGTATTTTTCTATACTTGTTCGAACACGAACGTTTGATTTAAGAGGACGAGGATGTTACGACCTAGCCGGTCGTTTTGAGTATTTTAGCCTCGTTCCCCTATTAATTTCCCCCTCTATGTTATATTATAGATATGTGACTTGTCGGGGTCGTAGGTTTGGTTTTAGGCGAGGTTTGGAGTGAAATGGTACACTTAGTCCTAAAGTTGGAAGCTTGTGTTGAAAGAGTTGACTGAAGTTTGACTTTAGTGTAGACGACTTCGGAATGGAGTTTTGACTTCTGATAGTTTCGTATGGTGATTTTGGAATTTGGAACATGTTCGGATATTGATTGGAGGTCTGTAGGTCGTTTTGGATTGAATTGGCGAAAGCTAGAAAGTTGAAGATTTTGAAGGTTGAGAAGTTTGACCGGGAGTTGACTTTATTGATATCAGGGTCGGATTCTAATTCCGAAAGATGGAATCGGCCTGTTGTTTCATTTATGACTTATTTGCAAAATTTGAGGTCAATCAGAGTTTGTTTGGTATGAATCGACGTTAGTTTTGGAGTTGGATTGTTCATAGTTTCAATACGTTTGAATTGGGTTGCGATTAATAGAATCGATGTTGTTTTATGTGATATTAGGCCTCGAGTAGGCTCTTTATGTGTTTTGGAACTTGATGGCATGTTTGGACGGGGTCCCAGGGGCCCCATATGTGATTCGAATTGAATTCAGAACCATTTTGGACTTGGTTAATTGCTGAACCACTGCTGAGTCTAGTGCAATCGCACCTGCGCACTTTGAGCCACAGGTGCGGTACCATTAATGATGCCTCAGAGGCCCAGAAGTGAGGTTTGGGCAGGAGCACTAGCTCTACATGTGCGGAGTGGGGCGCGCAGATGCGCATCCGAAGAAGCGGAGAAGGAACAGCAGATGCAGAATCTATGCCTTTGGTATTGGACCGCAGGTGCGCTCTTGCGCCGCAGAAGCGGGCTTGCAGGAGCGGACAATGCTACGCTGAAGCGGGACCGCAGTTGCACCTCTTGTCGGCAAATGTGGAAGACTATGGCTTAAGTGAGAGATGCAGATGCAGTGGTTTTTCCACATGTGCGACAGATTGACCGCAAAAGTGATAATCGCTGAGCAGACATAGAGAAATCAAGGGTTTTATTTCACTGTCCATATATTGAGTTAGAGAGCTCGTTGTTGAGCGATTTTGAGAGAGATTTTAAAGGAGTTGATCAGGGTAAGTGATTTTAACTCAGATATGATTATTGTACATGAATCCATCATTGTTTTTACCATTTGATTAGTGTTTTGAGTTGGAAAAATTAGGGAAATTTATGAAAACTTCATAGACTATATTTTGAGGATTTGAAGGTCGATGTAAGGTCGGAATTGAATAATTTTAGTATGATTGGACTCGTTATTGAATGGGAGTTCGGATTTTGTAAGTTTGGTCGAGTTCGGAGATGTGGGCTCGAGGTTGACTTTTTGCGTTGACTTTTTGATTTTCTTTAAAGATTGCAACTTTATTATCTGGGATAGTTTCCTATGATTTGTATTTATGGTATAAAGTTACTTTGGCTAGATTCGAGCCATTTAGAGTCGGATATTGGTGGAAAAGGCTTACTAGTTGATTAAGTTAGCGTGTTTTGAGGTAAGTATCTTGCCTAACTTTGTGTAAGGGAATTAACCCTTAGGATTGGAGATATTTGTGTCATTTGTGGTATGTGAAAGCCGTGTACGCAAGGTGACGAGTGGATAAATGAGCTATATGTACTAATTGGCTAGTTTAAGGTATGTAGATTCTATTTGTGCCTTTAATCGAATTGTCATAACATGTTATATTTATCATCGTTAATCTATCCTTACATGCTTACTTGACATTGTTAATATTTGTCTCATCTCTTACGTGCTATTTGCCGTTACATGCTTAGTTGAAGTTATTGTTTCCTTATTTCCTTGTTAAATATTTAACTGATGAGTTACCTTACTTAAAGTTGTTATTTTTTGGAAAAATCTTATTGTTGAGTTTGGTGTTGAATTTATAAAAGTCGTGATCACATTGGGACAAAGTTGTAAATTGTTGAAATACCATTCTTGTTGAGCTATTCACTTTCAGTTGCTATTGTTGATACTCTTGTACACATTGTGGTTGAGCCATGGGCTATTTATTATGGAAACATTGTTCTTGCTGGTGCTTTTGGCAAGTTGTGGTATTGGGCACTTGAGGTGTGAGTTGTGATATGTTTTGATATTGATATGTATGTGGTGGTATAAGGATAAGGGTTGATATGCATGCAGTGAGATAAGGTGGGCATGATACGCGTGTTGCTAGTAGGGGAACTACTTGAAGCCACGCGGTGTGATAAGGTGGGATAAAACGGGGGTAGCTATTTCGGGAAAAATAATTTTTAAACCTAAATGTAAGGCTCCTACGGTGATATAAGGAAATATTGTGATTGTGATTGTGAAATGAGATACGAGGCGGTACCTCAGACGTGATTCTTGTTGTTACCTTTCGTTTAAATCACTTTTGTTTTGTAAGTATTGTTTCCTTGGTATTCTCATTATGCGTTCCTCCTTGACTACCTATATTGCCTTAATTGTAGTGTAGCTTATCTTGTTGTATTTCTTCATTGTATCATTTCCTTGTGTCCATTGGTATATTGTACCATACCTGTCCAACTTCTTTTATTATCCTAGTAGGTGTCTTGACCCGACCTCGTCCGTACTCTACCGAGGTTAGGCTAATACTTACTGGGTACTGTTGTGGTGTACACATACTACGGTTATGCACAACATCATTTGCAGATCTAGGTACCTCATACCAGGCTAGGCACCAGTGACTTGAGCTTTCAGATCGGAGACTTCAAGACCAGTCGGCGTTCGCAGGCCTTGGAGTCACCCTTTGTCCTTGCTTTTCTATTGTATACTCTTATTTGGATAGTGATGTACTAGGGATGTTCAGTATACTCGTGTAGAGCTTAGGACTCAGTGTCACCTGATTTTGGGAGTTATTCTCAGCTGTACTGTGGAATTCTTTTATGATAGCTGGTTGGTTTAAATTTGAAGTTTTATTATTATTTCCATTATTTCTTCATGTATGTTAGTTTTACCTTGTGTTAGAGACTAGGTGGCATCACGACATCCTACGGTGGGAGATTGGGGTCGTGACATTTACAAATTTGGAGATTTACAAGGAAGAATAAATACGATAGCTGTTTGAATATACATAAACGGAACAATCCTAAACTGCCAAGAATAAGTGGCAGCTTATATCTGGAACGTAGGTACATCTTCAATGCTAGCCTCTGTCATCCACAGCAGCTCAGCTCTAAGATATGTATGCAAGGTGCAGAAGTGTAGTATGAGTAAAACCGACCACATTTACTAATATATGTATCCTGACTAACCTCAGTGAGGTAGTAACAAGGTTTTAGGTCAAGGACAACTCACTTTACGTAACCTGTACATTCCAATAACATATACTATCGAAATCTAAGCTTGAAGTTCTGATAAAGCCATTAGTGTACATAGAGAATATATTCACAAGAATTATAACCAACTAACAGTTCACCATATAAAGAAGATACGCATTTGATATCAAATTACTTGCCAATAATTTCATATAGAGCAGATATGAATAAAATATCAAATACCATCAACAATTAGAAATATAGAGAAGTTATGCTTGAATAAGCAAGTCAGGTTGCACAGATTGACATATAGAGAAGATGTGTACTTTGAATCAATTCTTAAATCATGTGGCACATAGAGAAGATATGCATAAAAGTTATGTATATATTTTAGTTTGCATATAGAGAAGATACAAAAAATCCAACTAGTGATTAGCTTTTCATAATCCAGGTGTACGTCATTAAAGAGAAACATGAGAGGACGACCCTAGGAGATGCATCCTTATCCACACGTTGCACGGACAACTCACATGCCATAATCATAACCACCGCATGGATAACTCACGTGCCATGATCCCAACAACTGCACAGACAACCACGTGCTATAAATCATGCCCATCACATAAAAAGTATATAAAAGAATACATGTATACAGTCAATAAATATCAAATCACATACTCATGGACTGAGGAAAGTAGCATGCTAAGTTGTATGGATGTGCAAACTGTACAATTACAGCTCAGGTTTGGCAAGTACGCCATACAACAATGAACATCGTGTTCAAATAAGAAATCAACACCTACATGACCTCTAGCATGATTCAAGAGGTTCACATGATCGTACAAACATAAATAACATGGTAGCAGTAGCACATTATCCAAAACGAGGCATGGTATTGCCTAAAGACTACTCCGGTCATGAATCATATATACCACCCGCATATACACTCGTCACCTCGCATATACGTCACTTCTCACACAATCAAATTAGAAAAACAAGATCATATCCTAAGGATTATTCCCTCAAGAACAATAAGCAAGATACTTACCTCATCTGGGCTAACCTCAACCACAAATCGCATAGAAATCTCGCTCTAGCCCACCAGTCATGCAAATCCAAGAATAACATTAACAAATGAAGCCAAAAAATGCTAGTGGAAGTGATCGTAATCCATAAAGTTTCGATCTTTGAACTTTTTAAAAAAAAGTCAACAAAATTCAACTCGGGCTTGCATGCCCAAAATCCGAAACAAACCAAATATAAATGGCCCATAACTTGCCAAGTCAAAATATGTGCATAGATTTCAAAATCGAGTCCAAATTGGTACCCAAATACCTAAAATACACACTTAAAAAAGGTATACAAAACTCCAAATTTCCTTAAAAAATCCAATGATTAAAGTATGTAAATTAATGGAAAATCAAGATATATAATCCAATCCAGGAAGAAATTACTCACCCACAAAGTAGTAATGAAAATCTTCTCCAAAATCGCCTCTTATCGAGTTCCAAAGCTCAAATAATGACATGTGAGCAAACCCTCGAAATATAATAAGCTGCCTAGGATTTTGCTTATGCAGAAGAAATCATTGCATAAACTTATCACACACATACCCATGGGTCATCCCACATCACTGCATTCCATTTAAGTCTATTAGAACATCTTCAACCGAAGATTCTTTTTTCAACCATACGCCATAAACCGCAGAACCAATTTCTAACATCCTGAATTCTTTATAAGATTAGATTCTTGCATAGATACATTGTATCAGTCTCAACAAGTTGAACCAAGTCCTAAATATATTCCCAAGATATAACCACGCGATGTACTGCATATCTCATATACTCATAGTAACAGCTTCCGACCATAATGGCTGCTCATTACTATACCTGGTACCGTTAACATGCCTCATATCAAAATAAACCTTGTTCCAAAGCTTTGCAACACTGGTAATGATGAAATAAATGTGTAGAAACTCATAATCTCCCACCAAATTAACAAATCGTGGGGTCCTCTCGCCCGACAAGAACAAAATTATAAGTTGTCTGGGACATTCTTCTCCACATATATCTTATCCAAACCCAATTACACTAATTCCAGGTCCAATAACATGTAACGACCCGACCGGTCATTTTGAGCATTTGCATTCCGTTCAGCTATTTGAACTCTTAAGATAGCTTCGTATGATGTATTATGACTTGTGTAAATCGTCGGTTTTGGTTTTCAGGGGATTTGGAATTGATTTGAAAGAATGATTCTCAACTAGGATGCTTTAAGTTAAAGAGTTGACCAAGTTTGACTTTTTATTATTTGACATCGGATCAGAGGTTTGATGGTTCTGTTAGGTCCGATGGTGATTCTGGACTTGGGTGTATGCCCGGATTTGCATTTGGATATTTCTAGAATGAAATGATTATAAGTTTAACTAAGAGTTGACTTTGATGATATCTGGTTTGAATTGTTGTTCCGGGAGTTGGAATAGGTTCGTTGTGTCATTTGAAACTTGTATGCAAAATTTGGGTTCATTCCGTATTGGTTAGGCTTGAATCGGACGCTTGGTTTTATGTTTGAAGTTATGAAATTAAGAGATTGATCTTGATCAACAATTTTGCGGTTTTGATGTTGTTTTGTGTGATTCGAGGCCTTGAATAGGTTCGTGTTATGTTTTGAGACTTGTTGGTATGTTCGGACGGGGTCCCCAAGGGCTCGGGTTAGTTTCAGGGTGGTTTCGGACCATTTCTAGGCCATTTTTAGCTGCTGGTTTTTGCCACATGGGTGCATCGCGATCGCGGACTTTTGGTCTCATTCGCGAAGAGCAAATTTGCTGTTTGGGCATCGAGAATCGCAATCGCGAAAGCCTTTTCGCGATCGCGTAGAGGAAAATTCTGCTGCCCTTGACTCGACTTTGAAAGCTTATATCATGAAATCTATACGGAATTTGGAGATGATCCAAAAATAAAAGTTGTAGCCCTTTGTGTATAATTTTCAGAATATTGCACCGTTTATCATTTGGATTTCTGTACAAAATGTTATGGCTGATACTCTAAAGGCTGTGTGAGAAGAGTTTGGGAAGGGTTGATGGAAGTTTGTCCATAGCGATTTCGGGTAAATGGCTGTGATCGCATAGGATAAAAAATTGTCCTGAAAAATTTTGTAATCGCGGTTGGAGGTTTGTGACCGCGATCGCGAAGGGTACCCCTCGAACAGTGTATAAAATATTATATTTCGAAGGTTTCGGACATCTTAGAATATTTTGAGCTGTGGAGCTTGGACTGAGGCGATATTTTAGGAGACCACATGAATTGGGGTAAGTGTTTTCTATTCGGTTTTGATTATATTTCATGAATCCATATTTGATTTTGGCATTTTATTTATGATTTTGAAAAAGAAATTGGGGAATTTATTTCTAAACTTTCATAAAGTGAATATTTGAGTTTTGAACATCAATTTAGAGTTGGATTTAAGTGAAACTAGTATGGTTGGACTCATAATTAAATGGGTCGTTGGATTTTGTGAGTTTTGTCGGGTTCCGAGGTGCGGACCCGGATTTGACTTTTTGGTTGACTTTGGACTTTTGAATAAAGTTTCCACCTTTATCGATTGGGTTTGTTTTCTTTGGCATTATTTGATGTTGTTGAGTTGCTTTTGGCTACTTTTGAGCTGTTCAGAGGTAGGTATGTGCGAGAAGGCATTCCTAGATTATGGGTTGGCTTGCTCGGCAGTGGATTTGGCTTGTTCACATAAGTAATATAGCTAAACTTGGATTAGAGGGTTTTTAACCCTGGGAACTGTGTTATATAAGATGCATTGAGGCGATGCACATGCTAGATGATGAGTGTGTTAGCGTACACCGAGGAAATCATGATTTTAGTCGGCTATTAGACTATGATCAGAGTTGTTTTGTTGTTATATCGTTTTACATCCATGTTCTCCCTACTTGGTTGATTATATGAGCTGTGAATCATGTTAAAAATCATGTTTAGGCTATATGCTATGATGCAATATAAAAAGCGGAAACAAGAAAACAAAAGATAGAAGTAAGACGCTCAATGAACTATCAAGACAACAAGTAGGAACTAGTCTACTTACCTTCTTGATGAAGTCACGGAGTACCTATACTATACGAACAACCCTCAAGACAACGATGGCCTTGCAAACTGTTCGATCAAACAAAGGAACAAGTACAATTTTGAATCACACCAAAATTGGACAAGTTAATTCACACGATTTTGGGAGCAATGGGCTGCCGGTTTTTGATTGATAATAATGTCAAAAGGTAGGTATCAAAATAATGAAGTGTTTAGGTTTATATAGAATGAGCCTTTACCTAACTCAACTAGGAAAAGAATAACTAGTTAACCTAAATTAACTAGGAAACAACTAATTAACAAAAAGGCCACAATTTGGCTAATTTAAAGAATAGTCACGCAGGACCCCTTAAGTAAGAACCAATGTCTTCTACAGCAACACAATAATACAACATAAACACAAATGTACATCTTCAACACAAGATTCGTCCATAGCAAGATTTATGGACGCTTGGATCTTCTCCAAGGTTAACCAACGCCTTTTCTTGTCTTGTTCATAGATGGCATTGATAACACTTGATCAAATTTATTTGCATCATTCTCCCCCTCTTGAGAGGATTTCATCCTCGAAATCAAAGCACCGTCATGTCCGAAAGCAATGCTACTAGACAAGTCCATAACATAAGAGTTGTTATTGATATTCTGCGACATTTGAAATGGTCCATCTCCCCGCGGAGCTAACTTCCCATTCCTATGGTTCGGAAATCTTTCCTTTCGGAAGTGCACCCAAACCCAGTCATCTTTCTTTAAGTCTAGCTTTTTCCTTCCTTTATTCTTCTTGACTACTACCTTTTCATAAGCATCCTCCAAAGTTTTCCTCACCTTAGCATGCAATTCGAGCAACGCAGCTGCCCGATTTTCTCCGTCAACGCTAATAACTGCATCTCTCGGCAAAGGAACAAGA
>MCJB01001165.1:10314-29711 GCA_002018475.1 Nicotiana obtusifolia | reverse complement strand
CATCCGGAGGGGAGTCGCTTGATGGGGATGCCCTCGCCTCTATGCGGGCCCATGTAGAAAAGCTCACATCCGAGCTAGAAGCTTCAAAGCAAAGAGAGAAGGAGAGAGAAGCAAGAGAGAAGAAGAAAGATAAACTTAGAGATAAACAGTTTGCTGCTCTACAAGAGTAGATCAAATCTCTCTTGGCTTCTGGCGCTTTTCCTATTCCCCGATCACGGGAACCATCGCCGGATGGTCAGTCTGATGATGGCAATTCATCCGGCGATGGCGATGATGATGTAGATATGAGTTGACCTTGAATTGTAATAACAACTTATATAATGCATAAGTTCATTCGAACTTTAAACCTTATTGTTGTTTAATATTGTTGTTTAATGTGTTGTTTATTGTAGTTGTTAGTATCGTTGTTGTTTGATGTAGTAGTTCTTGTTGTTGTTGTTGTTTTAATGGTTTCAATGCATATTTTAGGAATTTGGTAAAACTGACAGGGGGTGTGGCTGGCAAAACAGCCAGTTTCTTGAAAAAATATACCAACAAAAGCGACCAACTTTGGTCGCCAGTTGGTCGCTATTTTGCTTAAAAAAAAACTGATTCTGCAAATAGCGACCAAAGTTGGTCGCAATTTTCAAAAAAAAAAAAATTAAAATCTGTAAAAGCGACCAACTTTGGTCGCTTATTAAGTATTTTTAATTTTATGTATTTCTCAAATAGCGACCAAAGTTGGTCGCTATTTTGAAAATACAGAAATTTAAAAATACTGAATAAGCGACCAAAGTTGGTCGCTACTTTGGTATTTTAAATTTTCTGTATTTCTCAAATAGCGACCAACTTTGGTCGCTATTTTAGAAATACAGAAAATTTACAATACCAAATGAGCGACCAACTTTGGTCGCCATTGAGCAGATTTTAATTTTCTGTATTTTGAAATTGGCGACCAACTTTGGTCGCTATATTGCGACCAAGATTGGTCGCTATTGAAGAGGGACCAACTAAATGGTGACCAGACCATTTTGGTCGCTTTTTGGTCGCTATTGGGCATATGGGGACCAACTTTGGTCGCTTTTTCCGGTCGCTTTTTACCTGATTTTTAGTAGTGATGATGTAACCAATTCTTTTAAGTGAACATGTTGTAACCAACAATCCTAATAATCCAAATATATAAATGACATCATTGTAATTATAGAACCTTAGTTTGGTTGGGCAAGTCTTATCTTAATTGTCGGGAAAAATACAAAATTGGTTTCTCGTTCCAAACTAAGCTGGCATTTGGACATAGATTTAGTTGAAAATTTTAAAAAGAATTTTTAAAATTATGAAAAAAAATAAGTTTTGGAAGTGAAAATTATGTTTCGACATGTATTTTGTTTGAAAAGAAGTTGAAGTTTTATGAGTGGAAGAAAATTATTTACCCAAAAAACTGCCCTAAATCAGATTTTGGAAACTTGAAAAAAATATAATTCTTTTTAAAAAACTTATCATACTCCATGAACAGACAATATTTCAAATTTTTTTTTGAAATAAAGTTGCCAAAATCTATGGTCAAATAAGAGCTAATTGTATTTGCTAGCCAAAAAGTATTCCTTCCATTCCAGTTTACGTGAACTTATTTCCTTTTTGGTCTGCTAAAAAAAGAATGACCTTTTTCTAAATTTGGAAACAATTTAGCTTAAACTTCCAATTTTACCCTTAATGAGAAGCTTTTATAACCACACAAATACTCTGGACCCTTTTTGACTTGTTTACCACAAATTTAATTTTTTTTATTTTTTCTTAAACTCTATGTTCAGTCAAATAGGTTCACATAAATTAGAATGGAGGGAGTATATAATATATATATAAATGCATTAAATAAATGCCACTATAGGGACAACAACTATTTCAATTTTTCCTATGGCAGTTAGGACCTTCAAAATATCTGCAATCTTATCTTTGACAAAGCAATGCTGCCAGCCTGCCCTTTGATTTATCCCCCAAGATTTCGTAAATAAAAATATTGGTCCCTGTTCTTTTCAATGGAAACAAAGGCATTAAGGAATCATATTAATAAATCCTTTTCCTACAAATATTCTTAAACTTTTCTAATCCACATTTTTCTTACTACAATCAGAGATTATTCCACGAGTTTAAGTCATGGGTGCGGATCCGCTACCCTTTGTGTCTATTTTTGGTTCTCGATTTCATGTTTCATATACATTTTGGGGCTCGAAAAATTAGTATTCGCATAAAAATACCAATTTAAGAGATATAGTGGTCCCTATAGAAAATGATTCCCACTCGAGACTTTATTTCCTTTTTCATGCACTTGTTGTCCATATTGCAAATCTATCCATGGTTCTAGAGCCAAAAAGTTTCGTATAAGAGTTCAAACTTCCAAAGATTAGATAATTATCTCTCTTTTTTTTTTAGCCGGAAAAGAAAAATTCTTGTGGATTAAATATTGGTGCTTTTAGGTAGAAAGAATTGGTTGGATTTATATGAGTTTAGACGACGATTAAGATAAGACTTACCAAATTTTATCCTTATCCAACACAAAAACACCAAGTTTTTTTTTTTTTTTTTTTCCTCTCACTTTTGACGTAGAGTTAGAGATTATCCATTGTTAAAAAAAGACCACGAACTATGTGCTAAATGGTGTGGTCCATTAACCTATATATTATTAAAATAAGGAAAAAGAAAAAGGAGGGTGGGGGAGGAGAAATGTATGTGACCCATCCCAGTAGGTTTTTTCCCTTTATATTATTTTTCTTTAGAATACGTGTCACACCCCGAAATTGAAATGGGACGTGATGATACTCGATCTACTTAACTGGTCAAGTGAACCCTATTCTGACTAGCTAAAAGGTACTATTGAGCAAGTTGATAATATTAAAGTCTGATAATCTTTAAATAATATAAATTTGGAAATTTTTTTTAATAACATCTGATGAATAAGAGTTAAAGATCTAAACTCGCGACGACCAGTCATGAGCCTCTATCTGAAAAATCTGAGTACATAGGTTATTGGGATATTCTTACAATAATATAAATGTCTAATAACAGCTAAAAATCTAAAAAGAATATTGATGCCGCTAGAAAAAACTAACACCTTATTGCTGAGTCTACTGAATTTATCTCTAGTAACGTGCTTCGTCATCTGCAAATGCCTATCATATATCGTGGCAGTATCAAGCGGGCTTGTACCGTGAAAGGATTGCCAAAAAGTCTCGTTGACAATCCCCTAAGCGGAGGACAAGACTAGCATGGGCTATATAAATATAATCAAATATGGTAATTAGGCCATGCAATTCATGTAATAAATACTTTATTTGCTCCAAACTGAAATTGGCTGAAAATTAAATTTAAAACTGATAACTAAAAGCTAAAATTGAAAACTGAATGTGTATATGATAACTCAAAGCTAAGATAAAGATGAGTCAATTTTAGAGAAATACTTTTCCAGAAACTTACACATAGTGGCCCTACATATATGAGCATCTAGGAACATGCACGGGGACTGCTAAAGATGCTGGGGGCCTCTAATTATGCTCACACAAGCTCAACCCATTAGTGGGGCCATCGAGAAGCTCAATCAAGCTCAACTGATCTGAGCACGTTAGTTGGTGTTACATCCCGCATTTTCGTATGTTAAAGTTTCGTCGTAAGTTAATAGACGTAAGCTCGGGAATGAGATTATATTTGAGGACATTAGTATTTATGTTATTTATAATAGGTGATGAGTAAGTGCCGTGAAGGTTAGAGGGTAAACAAATCGAAGAAAATGAGTTTCGCTGAAGTTTGACAATTTAGGATAAAATACGGTCCAAGCTATAATACTCCGTATTTATGGACTAGCGTCATGCAATATATCACATGACCATGATAATAAGGTATATAAAGTATGTTAAAATTGATTTGTATTTTAAGTAAATTGAGATAAAACCTAATTATGTGGGTAATGTGTTAATTATTGGTTTTTAGTGGGAGATTAACAAACTAATTAAAAATTTGTGGACAAGTAATTAGTGGAATCATCATCCCCACGTGGCAACAAGTGGGATTATTGCTCAAACCTAATAGTGACTCTTTGGCATATGTAGCGAGGTGGCATATTTAGGGGACTCTTTGGCAAAGTAATCCACACAAAGTGGGATCCACACTCACTATAATAAAGACACCTCCCTACATTATTAAAATGAGATGTATATATTTGCAAAGTAACGGATGGAAAGCCACAAAAAGAATACATACGAACCCACATAATGCTATAGCAGCGTGACTTACAATTCTAAGGGAGCACGGTACAACCTCTCTCAAGGACATCATACGGATTTTTCCCTACTTCTATCGGCCGTTACGTACTTTGTCGCCATTGACGTGTGTTAGAGGGATTGTCAAGAGAATCGGCTCAGGTATGTTAAGGCTATCCCTTCTTTCCTTTTGGCATGATCCATATGATATAAACGAAATGAGCAAACACACAACTTTCATAAATGACTCTATTCATAGAAGTTCTAGGGGTCTTAGAACGTAGTTGATAACGTTTATCCGAAGGCATGTTGATCGTATGACATTCCGAGAGATTTTATTGACTTCATTATGCATCGCATTCATTTATACATGTACATTGACCCATGACCAGATGGCGTTATATACGCGTATATTATATGTATATGGGATATGGAAAAAGGTTATGATATTATATACACACCATCACCTGATCAGCTAGTATACGTTGATAATTTCGACCACAGAGACCGAGATGATATGATGGGATGCTCTCAGAGACTTGGTGATGTTATGTACGCATATGCCTATGCATGATATAACATTTATACGTATATGCATGATATTATAAATGTTTAATGATTCACAGAGCTATTCAGACTTATAGGTTGAGTTCTTTACTCCATGTTTCTTTCATGTATTTTTTATACTACTTTCATGCCGTATATACTCGGTACTTTATTTGTACTGATGTCCTTTTTTCCTGGGGACGCCGCGTTTCATGCCTCCAGGTGCAGGTAGACAGGCTGACTGTCCCCCTTCTTAGGATCCTTGCTCATCGAGAGTTGGTGTGCTCCATTTGATCCAGAGCTGCTTTTGGGTTGTGGTACGATGTTTTTGTATACATAAATGGGTATGATGGGGCCCAATCCTGTTGTTTATGTAGTTGTACACTCTATTAGAAGTCTATAAACAGTCAAGTATAGTTGGATAGTATGTAGCCTTATCGGCTTCTAGTTTTGGCTATATAGTTGTCTATAGCAGCCTTGTTGGCTCACCCTACTGTATTCCGCATGTATATGTGTATATGTCTTTTGGGCATATTTTTTTTTTACGTATGTTATTCACGTGATTCAGCAGTTTATTGACAGATGTTCTACATGACCTACCCTTAATTCATGTTTGTATCTTAGACGCATGCTTAGGGGTGTTTGACAAGTAGGACTCGAGCACTCGTCATGGCTCATCGGTTTGGATCGTGACAATTGGGCCTCTGATTATGCTCACTCAAGCTAAACCATATATAGGGCCATCGAGTAGCTCAATCAAGTTCAACCTATCTGAGCATGTTAGTGCCTGCAAACATGAGTTAGCTAATCCTGGCGACCATGGAACTCATGCTCAGGGAGACTGGCTACTTCTCCCTTTCTAAATGTGATCACAGTAATCTGAATGTGAATTGAAAGTTTGAAGAATATATGTAATTGCACATAAACAAGCAATCACTGTATTTCATAGAAACTAATCTTTTTTTCTTCCAAATCTGAACTGAAGGCCTAAGTAATACAAGTAACTCAATTTCACATAAGCAGATAACTGCAACAAATTATGCTATTTAATCTTCTTCTATCTTAGAGGTTTTCACCTTTTCTTTTTGTGTGTGTGTGTGTGTGTGTATATATATATATATAAAAGTTCATGCTGGACAATAACACAAGCGAATAAGCAATATACTATATGCGTTCTAATCTAGCCTTAACTTAGAAAAGAAACCTTAACACACCTGAATCAACTGTCTAGAACCCTCTCTCAACGAACCCATGCATTCAATCTTCTCGAAAGTCTACAATAAACAGTTAAAACTGTTAACACAACAACAATCTCAACATATTATTCCTAAATTTAGGCATTTCTTGGCCATAAATGGCTTCACATTAATACTCATGAACTTTATTATCCATACGATCTAAAGATCATTCTACGCTATAAAGTTTCTAACTTTAATAGTGGAGAGTAAATAAATTACCTCGAAAGTTGTTCTAAAAAATTCTAGGTCTTGGGTCTTGACGAACTTTTTCAATTTCTGATGAAACCCTGAGAAATTTAGAATTTGTTGGCATTATACGATGTTAATTTGGTGTTTCAACTTGAATTCGCGGTACGGATCTTACCTTGGTGGATTAGGGAAGCCCTCGGTCATTCTTTCTATCACAAACCTCTATGAAATGCTGTAGAAATAACTAGGTTTCTCTTTCTCTAAATTGACTTATAAAATACGCATTTCAGTGTCACACATGCTAAATATTTGACCTAGCACTTTGTGTCATACGTCGCATGAAACCCTGTACCAAGATGGTCTAACGACCGGACTGGTCGTTTCGTGTATTTTAGCCCCATTCCCCTAGTTGATATTCCCTATATGTGTTTTGATGCTTGGTGATTTGGGGGGATGGCTAGAATTGGTTTCAGGAAGGTTATGGAGTAGAGTGAGAAACTTAGTCTCAATTTGGAAGCTACAATTGTAAGATTTGACAAGGTTTGATTTTTGTGTAAACGACCTCGGTTCGTATTTTAATAGTTCCAACAGGTTCATATGATGATTTTTGACTTAGGTGAATGTCCGAATTTTCTAGGCAGATTTGGCTCAATTTGCTGAAAGTTGGCAATTTGAAGATTTGAAAAGTTCATAAGTTTGACCGTGAGTTGATTTTGAGGCTATCAGATTCAGCTTGTTTTTTCGAGACTTGGGATAGGTTTGTTTAATCATTTTGGGATTTGTGTGCAAAGTTTGGGTTCATTACAGATTGGTTAGGCTTGAATCAAATGCTTTGTTGTGAATATTTTCCTGAACTTAAAGGAATCCATTATGTGTTTTGGTATTCAATTCTTGGTTATGGGTGATATTTGAATGCTTTGAGCTTACGAGCAAGTTCGTATATGGTTTATATAGTTGTTGGGGTGATTGGATAGGGTCCCGGTGTCACGACCCAAACTAGAGGGCCATGACTGGCACCCGGGCCATACCTGCCGAGCACCGACGTACATTTTATCTAACCTTTCTTATTATCTATAAAGGCCGACGATATCAACATAAATGATAGACATGAATCATGAACAACCAACAATGATAGATAATGGCATGAACATATATAACACGGGCCGACAAGGCTGTCATGAAGCTATATATAAGGTACAAGCTGCCAATCTGCCATGAGATACTATACAACAAAAATCACCCGACAAGGCAATCCAAACTATACATGAGTCAACACCTATCTATGAGCCTCTAAAGGAACATAAATGCTGCAATATTACTGGAACAGGGCCTCGACATACCCATAATATCTATAGTGCATACCAAGACCACGGCAAGTCCGGAGAAGGAATCTCGCCAATAACCGCTGAACTGGGCAGCCTACTGTGGTGGGGGAGTTGCGTCTACCTATCTATCAAGACCTGCAAACATGCAGCATCCACAAATAAAAGGGATGTGATACTAATAAAGTTTCGAGCATGTAAGGCATGGAAGCATAAATAAGTACAGTAATGTAAGTAGGGATAGAGAATATCCAACCTGTAACATCTGAGTGCCTCTGTGGGCATCATCATCATCATATCGTACCCGGCCATAATAGGCTCGACCCGGCCATCATAAGGCCCGGTAGATTGATACCCGGTCACGTGGAGCTTGGTAAAACCCAAATGATCAATGGTTGCAAAATAGGTGTCGTACCGGAGCGACTATAGCGCGGCTCGGTAGAGTAAATAGGTATATATATATGTAATGCATGCTGGACTCATTGGAATCAAATTCTGAACCTTTCGGAGTGACGTAAGGTCGGTAACCTCCATAGACATTATTAGGACTAGCTCTTCATCATGGATCTTATAAGAATCAAGAAGTACCAACAACATTGATAACATAAGAATAAGAGAAGTAACATCAACATCAATCGTTCCATAAGAAGGGAAACAATGTAAGTACTGCTATCTTCTAAGGGTGGAGTATCTTTGGAAGCTCGTTCATACATTATGTACAATCGAAGTTGTGCAAAAGAAGAAAAGGGACAGCCTCACACACCTTGTATATACTGCCCAACCTCAAGCTATGCAAATGTCACGACTCCTTAGTCAATAATAAAAAAATGATACTATTGTTATCGTTTAAGCGTCATAACTATTATATATCGACCACAACCTATTTTATGATGAAACAAACAAAGACTACCCTACTTATATGACTTCTCACAAGTTAGAAAAATCATCAAACAGCCCAAAAAATATCAATAATAATCATATTAAACCTCCCAAAATAGTCCACCAACCAACAACATTACTAACAAGCCTTTCGATAGATATCTCACAAGTTCTAGCTTCAACAACTTAGCTGCAACTTGGATAATCTTAAATACATGTAGGATAAGAGGTTCCTTACCTTTAAACAGATAGAAAAACTCCAATTTTACCTTAATTCACTACGAAATATCATTCCAATGCTGCCACAAGAACAAGGAAGCAAAACTAGCAATCAATTCGGGTGTTTTGGCACTAGAATCACTTTGGAAGACTTGAAATCACCTAGGAATGATATTAAAAACTTGAAAGAGTATTTTAAAGAACTTAAAACACTTAAAACAACCTCCCATACGAGCATAAACCACAAAAAAATCAGCAACAACAAGAAGAACAAGAAACTTACTAGCGCCACGGGATTCCTGACACTTGATTTGTGTTGTTTGCCCTTTGTTTGGGTCTTGGATCATGAGAGAACCTTGAGAGAGAGTTTTTAGGTGTCTAGGGTTTGAAGAGTGTGAAAAAGAATAAGTTAAAACGGGCTTAAGGCATCTGATATATATCAATATATCTCAGCCGCCTATGTGGGTCGCATAGAGAGCTGCTTGCGCAGTCTCGCGAAAATGCTTGATATCTCTCTATTTCGATGTCTTATAAACAAACGGTTTAATTTGTTGAAACCTAGACTCATAAATCTTCAATTTCATGGGTAGATCACCCCGTATTTCTAAGTAAATTGGGAGAAAACTTAATAACATGTGACCTAAGGTTTAAGTAAAATTATGAACGTAAGTTGCGACAACTTTTGTCGACTTTTGTTTCATAACTCGTTTGACTTCAAGACTTATGATAAAGATATTATATGATTCAAATACCTTAAAATATGACCTCCTGAGAATATTAAGCACCTCTAGTTTTACCTGAAAATACGGGTTACGACATCCTTGATTCGTTTAACTTCTAATACTTGTTAATCACTCTTATACACCATTGTATAATTTAAGGCCAATAGGATTAACTTCTTATCATCTCAAAGATAATCTCTTATTGGATTAACGTCGACTAACTTATGGCGTGATTTAACGTAGGTGAATATGGGTTGTAACACCCTTCCCCCCTTAGGAACATTCGTCCACGAATGTAAGGGTTTATGGGGAGTCTAACTCATTGTGGATTCCAACTAAAATTTTCGGCTGCGTTCCCCCTATCAAATGGACACTAACCAAACTTGCAAGCAGTTAAACCCAACCTATGGCATCACAAGGCTATACAAAGCATTATGGATATGTACATTATCTGCATATCACCATTTTGTATTATGGAAAAGTATTCTCAAGCTATTGTTTACCTCATAGAGCCGTTTTAGCTTCCATTGCGTCCTGCATTCCCCCTACATCCTCGTTATCTTCAATCTGGAATAGGTAAGGGTATTTAGACTTCATCTCCCCTTCTGCTTCCCATGTTATTTCTTCAGTGTTCTTGTTCCTCCACAATACTTTGATGGAAGCTACATCCTTTATTCTCAGCTTGTGGACTTGTCTATCTAATATAGCCACTGGCACTTGTTCATATGATAGATCCTCCGTAACTTGTACATCTTTGATAGGGACGACCCGAGAAGAGTCTCCAATACATTTCCTCAACATAGATACATGAAATACCGGGGGGACAAATTCCAATTCGAATGGCAATTCTAACTCATAAGCAACCTCTCCAATTCGTCGAAGAATCTTGTACGGCCTGATATACCGCGGAATCAGCTTGCCCTTCTTCCCAAAACACATAACACCCTTAATCGGTGAGATCCTCAAGAAAACCCAATCACCAACCTCAAACTCCAGCTCACGACATCAGACATCATAAATAAGAGTTTTGCCTGCTTTGCGCCATCCTCAATTGTTCTAGTATCACTTTCACCTTCTCAATGACTTGGTGAATCAAATATGGCCCATATAATTTTATTTTACCGACTTCGAACCATTCAACTAGTGATCTACATCTCCTCCCCTACAGTGCCTCGTACGAGGCCATTTTAATATTAGAATGCTAGCTATTATTGTAGGCGAATTCTATGAGTGGCAGATGGTCATCCCAATTCCCCTTGAAATCTAGAACACATGCTCGTAGCATATCTCCGAGTGTCCGAATGGTACGTTCAGCCTGTCCGTTAGTCTACGGATGGAATACAGTGTTAAGATTTACTTGTGTGCCTAAACCCTTCTGAAAAGACCTCCAAACATTAGCCATAGATTGAGCTCCTCGGTCTGATATAATAGATACCGGCACATCATGAAGCCTAACAATCTCCTTGATATATAACCTCGCATAATCTTCAACGGTGTAAGTTGTCTTAACTGGCAGAAAATGGGCAGATTTAATAGGTAGATCAACTATCACCTAGATGTAGTCAAACTTATGATAAGAGCGAGGCAATCCGATAATGAAGTCCATATTGATCACCTCCTATTTCCAGGTCAGAATCTCTATATTCTAAATCAATCCACTGGGTTTCTGATGCTCGGTCTTTATTTGCTGACAATTAGGACACTGGACTACAAATTCTGCAATATACTTCTTCATGTTATCCCACCAATACAGCTCCTTAATGTCATGATACATCTTTGTCGAGCCGGGATGGATGAAATATCGGGGATGATGAATCTCAGTCATAATATTCTCCCATAACCCTGCCATATTAGGCGCACATAATCGGCCCTGGTATCTCAGTGCCCCATCTCCTCCAATCTCAAAAATTGTAATCTTACGCTACTGAATCCCTCTCTCAATCGTACTAAGGTAGGATCTTCATATTGCTGTGCTTTTACCTCGGCTAAAGATGATTCTGCTGTATTCTGTACAGTAACACCTCTATCATCAGAGTTTAACAATCTGATTCTCATATTGGCCAGCTGATGAAGCTCTTTAGTCAATGGTGCTGATATAGAGAAAAACCTTTCTACAAACCACCTACAATATCCTGCTAGCCCTAGGAAGCTGCGGACTTCTGACGGTGTTGTAGGTCTCAACCAATTCTTCACTGCATCGATCTTCTAAGTGTCGAAACTAATACCCTCGTCAGATATCACATGGCCAAGGAATGCTACTGAGTTCAGCGCAAATTCACATTTAGAGAGCTTAGCATATAACTTACGATCCTGAAAGGTCTGTAATGCTATCCGCAAGTAGCCGCATGTTCCACCTCCGAATGAGAATACACCAGAATTTCATCAATGATTACGATCATGAACACGTCAAGATAGGGTCTGAATACACTATTCATGAGATCCATAAAAGCTGCTGGGGCATTTGTTAGCCTGAACGACAACACCAAGAACTCAAGTGCCCATTTCTTGTTCGGATGGCCGTCTTCGGAATATCCTTCTCCTTAACCCTAACTTGATGATACCTTGAATGTAAGTGAATCTTGGAGAAATACTTGGCACCCTGGAGTTGGTCAAACATGTTGTCAATCCTTGGAAGTGGATACTTGTTCTTTATTGTAACCTTATTCAAATGTCGATAATCGATACACATCCTTAACGACCCATCTTTCTTCCCCACGAACAAGATTGGCGCACCCCAAGCTGAGGTGCTAGGCCTAATGAAGCCCTTATCCAGCAAGTCCTTCAATTGCGCCTCCAACTCTTGCAACTCTGCCAGGGCCATCTGGTATGGGGGGATAGAGATCGGTTGATTGTCAAGCAACACATCAATGCTAAACTCAATCTCCCTTTCAGGAGGAAGGCCTGGGAGTTCATCTGGGAAAACGTCTAGAAATTCATTGACCACGGGGATTGATTATAGAGTAGGCGGCTTCGCCTTCGCATCCCTGACGCGAACCAGATGATAAATGTAACCTTTTGAGATCATCTTCCTTGCCATAAGATAGGAAATAACCTACCTTTCGGCGTATGCTCCCTTCCATTCAATGACGGGTTCACCAGGAAACTAAAACCTAACCATCTTCGTATGACAATCAACATTTGCATACCATGAGGCCAACCATTCCATTGCCATTATCATATCAAAATCAACCATTTCTAACTCAAATAGATTCGTCGAGGTTTGACGACTACAAATCAGCACTGTGCAACCTCTATATACCCTTCTAGAAATCACAGAATCTCCTATCGAAGTAGATACCGCAGGTGCTTTACTTATCAATTCAGGTTCAACGCCAAACTTATTAGCTACAAAGGGTGTAGCATATGATAATGTAGATCCTGGTTCAATCAACGCATATACATCATAAGAAAACACAGACAATATACTTGTAACAACATCCAGAGATGAGTCGAGATCCTATCAACCTACCAGAGCATAGGTTCGATTTTGAGTACCGCTCGAAATCGGCACTGCACCTCTACCTCTGCCACGACTTGTCGACTACTAAAAACCCCGTGCTAGAGGTTGAACTGATGAGGAAGAACCATACATAGATCTAGTCGGTTGATCCATTCCACCACCTCCTCTGTTAGGACAATCCCGCATCATATGGCCAGGCTGTTCGCAAGAATAGCTTGCATCGGAACATCGATGGCACAGTCCAAAGTGGGCCTTGCCTCACTGATCATAACGAGGTGTTGGGGGTCTCGTCTGACTAGTATCCGTATGATATTGCGAGCTTGATGCCCGTGAACTCTGACCTGAACCAAAATAGATAAACTGATCATACCGAGGTCTCTGAAACTGTGGAAGAGCACTAGCTACAGGTGGCACCGAACTCCTCAAAGATTGGGGCCTGATACTATCTCTGAAGTCACCAGAATACCCTGTGAATCTCGCCCTCTTATGCTGGCCCCTATCTTGCTCCCTATTTGCCCTTTGCTGGCGCTTACGGTTCTCTAGTGTTCGGGCATAAGCCTGAATACGGGAAATATCCATGCCCTCTACCAAGGAGGCTGTCGTGCGCTCATTTATCAGATGTGGTCCCAACCCATTCACGAATAGGTGCACCCTATCGCTCATCTCAGCCACCTTATGGGGAGCATACCTTGCTAAAGAATCAAATTGCATACTATACTCTTGCACACTCATATTACCTTGTCGAATGTTCAAGAACTTATTAGCTCCAGCTCGTCGTATCTCAACTAGCAAGTAGTGACGAAGAAAGGCCTCAGAAAATTCCTTCCACACAGTTGGAGGAGCGTTTAGACCCCTGGATCTCTCCCAAATATCATACCAAAAAATCGCTAAATCCCGTAACCGATAAAAGCCAACTCTACTGCCTCAGTATCACTAGCGTGCATAACCCGCAATGTACGATGAACCTGATCAATAAAAGTCTGCGTGTCCTCCTTGGGGTCTGATCCGATAAACACTGTAGGGTCTAGATTAATAAAATCACGAACTCTCGCACTAACGGGGTTATTAACAACACTGGTATTCTGCCTTTGAGCTTGAGCAGCTACCTATCTAGTCAACAACTGCACCGCACTGTGCATATTGTGTTATGTAGTACCAGACGGAGGAACTGGAGGTGCTGGGTCCCTTCTAATATCCTCTGGAGGAGATGGAGTAGATGAGGTATGAGACGACATCTCGCTTTGAGCCTCACTTTGGCCGACTCTGGCTGGAGGCACCTGACTGGTATCCTCTCCCGCAGCTGTATCAAGCCGTCTACTAATCGCTTGCTTCCTAGTTGAAGGTATCGTTGAAAGAAAACAAGGTGAATAGTATAGATGAACACTTATGACTCAACTCTATACACGATATAGATTCAGGAAGAAGGTAACAACCCTAGATATCATGTAGCCTCTTGATTATAAATGTGGCGTGCTACACATCCATAATCAAGATTTTACTAGACACGGCTCAGAGGCAACCCCTAGGACATACTTGCTCTGATACCAAGTTTTTCACGAAAATTGGAGGGCCATGACTGGCACCTGGGCCGTACCTGCCGAGCACCAACGTACATTTTATCTAACCTTTCTTATTATCTATAAGGCCGACGAGATCAACATAAATGGTAGACATGAATCATGAACAACCAACAATTACAGATAATGGCATAAACATACTTAACATGGGCCGACAAGGCTGTCATAAAGCTATATATAAGGTACGAGCTGACAAGCTGTCATGGGACACTATACAAAGAAAATCAGCCGACAAGGCAATCCAAACTATACATGAGTCGACACCTGTCTATGAGCCTCTAAAGGAACATAAGTGCTGCAATATTGCCGGATTAGGCCCCCGACATACCCATAATGTCTATAATAAAAGTGCATACCAAGACCATGGCAAGTCCGGAGAAGGGATCTTGCCAATAACCGCTAAACTAGGCAGCCTACTCTGGTGGGGGAGCTGTGTCTGCCGATCTATCAGGACCTGCAGGACGACATGCAGTGTCCACACATAAAAAGGACATGAGTAATAACAAAGTACCGAGCATGCAAGGTAGGAAAGCATAAATAAGAACAATAATTTTTTTTTTGATTGAAATGAGTTATTTATTGATAGCTTAGCAAAAATTTACAAAGGAGGGGGACATAAACCTTACCTCGCCAAAATGTACATGTATCTAGTCATTCTAAAGCGTTGACTATAGATACCTTGATAGTAGGTACAAAGATGATGTGTTAAAAGTTCTAGGTCATCTATACACAAATCTTGCTCTGTGGATATGTTGTTGATTCTCTGTTCCTTTGGTTGCGGAGTTGGATCAGTTCTGGCATACAAAGGAGTGTTGTGATTGGCCTGGGTGTAAATTATGCTAAGCCTGTGAGGGATGATGCTTTTATAGGTAGAGGGTGATTGGAGCAATTGTATTAGAATGAGCACCGATGGTGCTAATACCACACAATACAATTGCGCCAATGACCTACCCCTATAAGAAGCATATCCTGTTGACATGATTACGAAATCCAGTTGATGAGTCTGTGCACTGTTGCGAGGCCTTTGTGTGAATATTTTAGATTGTGCAGCTGTTTTGATTCTTCTTTCTCTGTTTTTGCTGCTTTCTTTTGTTGCTTTGTATTGTTGGGGCTTAAGGTTCGTATCTCTGTTTGCTGTATATTCCGGGACTGAGTTATTGCTGCTTGCCAAGAGTAAAGAAGCTGACTGTTGGTTCGATGCATTGCTGCGACCTTGCTGATATATTCTCTTCTTTCTCTTCTGTTGTGAAAAGCTTGTTTTTGCTTGAGTTTGCTGTCTGATGTTTCTTAAGAGAGAGTTTGTGCTCGGTTGTGTGCTCCAGTAGAATCTCTTTGTGTCCAGTTGCTTTATTGAGCATTGATAGCTGTTATATCTCTCAGTTACTATCATTTCAAACTGCAAAAGCAAAATTAAGGAAATCAGTGGTGTGATGTGAAACATGCGAGATAGCAGTATGTTAAGAAGGATCAGTTGTGTGCTCCATGGTCTTCCCTGTGAATTCAGTTGTTCTATTATATCTTGTTGCCTGCTCTTTGTATGTATTGATTTGTTGCTTGCTGGAGTTGGAGTTGTTATGCTCCAAAGTCTTCTCAGTGTGTCCAGCTGCTCTGTTGAGTTTTGTTGGCTGTTTAAAGCATTTGCGAGCTGCAACTTCTTGGCATTTCTCCCTGCTACTGTTTTTTCCAGCTGTGTGCTCTGAGAGCCTCTAAGGGCGACTGACATGAAATGCATGATACATACATACATACATATATATATATATATATATATATATATATATATATATATATATATATATATATATATATATATATATATATATATATATACGTATATATACATATAGGTATATATATATACATATATATGTATATGTATATATATATGTATATACATACTTTTAAAAACATACGCCACTGTGGGCATCATCATCATCATCATCATATCGTACTCGGCCGTAATAGGCTCGGTAAAAACGTACCAGGCCATCATAAGGCTCGGTAGAATCGTACCCGACCACATGGAGCTCAGTAAAACCCAACTGATCAGTGGTTGCACAATAGGTGCAGTACCCGGCCGACTATAGCGCGGTTCTGTAGAGTAAAATAGGTACATATATGAAATGCATGCTGGACTTATTGGAATCACATTCTGAACCTTTCAGAGTGGCGTAAGGTCGGTAACCTCCGTATATGTTATTAGCACTAAATTTTCTCATGGATCTTATAAGAATCAGGAAGTACCAACAACATTGATAACATAATAATAAGAGAAGTAACATCAACATCAATAGTTCCATAAGAAGGGAAACAATGTCAGTACTGCTAGCTTTGAAGAGTGGAGTATCATTGGAAGCTCGTTCGTTACATTATGTACAATCGGAGTTGTGTAAAAAAAGGAAAGGGATAGCCTCATATACCTTGTAAATACTACCCAACCTCAAGCTATGCAAATGTCACGACTCCTTAGTCTACAATAAGAGAAATGATCCTATCGTTATCGTTTAAGTGTCGTAACTATTATAAATCAACCGCAACCTATTTTACGATGAAACGGACAACACTTCCCCTATTTATATGAGTTACCACAAGTTAAAACAATCACCAACAGCCCAAAAAACATCAATAATAATCATATTAAGCCTCCAAAATAGTCCACCAACCAACAATATTACTAACAAGCCTTTCGATAGATATCTCACAAGTTCTAGCTTCAACGACTAAGCTGCAACTTGGATAATCTTAAATACATGTAGAGTAAGAGGTTCTTTACCTTTAATCATATATAAGAACTCCAATTTGACCTTAATTCGCCACGAAATATCCTTCCAATGCTGCCACAAGAACAAGGAAGCGAAACTAGCAATAAATTCGGATTTTTCGGCACTAGAATCACTTTGGAATACTTGAAATCACCTAGGATTGATATTAAAAACTTGAGAGAGTATTTTACAGAACTTAAAACACATAAAAAAACCTCCCACACGAGCTGGAACCACACAAACATCAGCAACAACAAGAAGAACAAGAAACTTACTAGAGCCACAGGATTCCCGACACTTGATTTGTGTTGTTTGCCCTTTGTTTGGGTCTTGGATCATGAGAGAACCTTGAGAGAGAGTTTTTAGGTGTCTAGGGTCTAATTAGAGTGAAAAACAATGATTTAAAACGGGCCTAAGGCGTCTCATATATATCAATATATCTCAACTGCCTATGTGGGTCACATAGAGAGCTTCTTGCGTAGGCTTGTGAAAATGCGAATATCTCTCTACGCCGATGTTGTATCGATGAACGGTTTAATGTGTTAGAAACTAGACTCATATATCTTTAATTTTATAGGTATATAACCCCGTAATTCCAAGTAAATTTTGAGAAAATCTTAGTAACATTTGACTTAATGTTTAAGTAAAATTATGAACGTAAGTTGCGACAACTTTTGTCGAGTTTTGTTTCATAACTAGTTTGACTTCAAGACTTATGATATGGATAATATATGATCCAAATATCTTAAAACAAGACCTCCTAATAATATTAAGTACCTCTAGTTTTACCCTAAAATACGTGTTACAGCATCCTTAATTCGTTTAACTTCTAATAGTTGTTAACCACTCTTATACACCCTTGTATCATTTAAGACCAATAGGATTAACTTCTTATCATCTCAAAGATAATCTCTTCTCGGATTTACGTTGACTAAATTACAGCATGATCTAATGTACACGAATGTAGGTTGTAACACCCGGTTGGAAATTTTCTTTTATGGATTCGCGAGAGTTGTGTCGCATTCGCGATGGGTGAGGCAGATTGGCCTTCGCGTTCGCGCCTGGGGCGTCGCGGTTGCGAAGAAGTAAGGCAGGTTGGGGATGATCAGGTGCTTGGCCTTCACGTTCGCGGGAAGAGGACCGCGTTAGCGTAGGCCTATGGAGTTGTGCATTGCATTCACAGTCTAGAGGCCACGTTCGCGAAGGATTAATTGTGGATGTTGATTTTTTGTGCTTAGAGAACACAAGGCAATGGCCATGTTCGCGAAGGGTATCGCTGGGCAGACTTATAAGTGTTAAAATTTCAAGATTTAGACCCACTATTTTATATTTTGAACCCTAGACTTGGAGATGGACGATATTTGAAGAGGATTTTCACACAAGGCAAGAGAATAAGTGATTTTTACTTGATTTTTGAGATTATATCTTGTTTTCCCATAGATTATTGTTCATAGATTATGTGATTTGCAAGAAAAATTTAAGGTTTTGGCTATGATTTTGGAGATTAAAGTTTAGGGATTTGGGACTCGATTTGAGGTCAGATTTGATGAAACTTGTATATTTGGATTAATATTGAAATTGGTAAGCGGGATTTGTGAGTTTGGTTGGGTTTCAGGATATGGGAAAGAGTTGAATTTTATGTTGACTTTATGTATTTGTATAAAGATCGAAAGTTTATTATTTGGAGTTGTTTCCTATGGCTTTATTTGATGTTATTGAGTTGTCTTTGACTAGATTCTAGCCGTTCGAAGGTCGATTCACATGGGAAGGCCTTATTGGAATATTAACTTGGCTTGTTTGAGGTAAATATCTTGCCTAAAGTTAGTTGAGCCACTAGTTTATTGAGTTATTGATGTTGGTTACATGCTAAGGGTAGCATACATGCAAGGGGTTGAGCTCATGGAAGCAGTCATAAGAAAGTCAAAAATCTTGACGTTCTTGGAGTTAAAATTGTAATTCTTGAAGAGTTTTGCGTTGTTCTTGAAGAGGGTCTTGAATCCTCAATCGTTCTTAACGAGTCTTCCTTGAATTCTTGAAGTTCTTGAACATTAATTTGATAGTTCTTGGGGAAGTCTTGAACGTGAGAGAGAGAAAGAAAAGAGGGCCGAATTTGGGAGGAGAAAGAGGAGGAAAACGAAACCCTAATTCTAGTCCAAGGAGGAAACAACTCCCAATCCAAAAAGGAGAAGTTTCAAGGAGTTGAAATTCTATTTGGAAAAGGAGAGGAGGGGCAAATTTGGGTTGGAAAAGGAGAAGG
>MCJB01001165.1:0-10294 GCA_002018475.1 Nicotiana obtusifolia | reverse complement strand
GGGGGGGGGGGGGGCGGAAATCCTAAGAGCTAAGGAGAGAGGATTGGTCTTCTCCAAACTAAAATGGGAAAGCTTAAAAAATTTTCTTCCCTTTACTATTTCAAAATTCCTTCTTGAATTACATTAATTCTAATTAGTAATTCTTAGGTAATTTCCTACTTAAGTAATTACTAATCTTTGAGCTTGTAGGACCTCGTGCTACAACTCAGAATTTCCACTTTCATAGATAATGTTTGGCTTTTTGTGCTCACTTAAAAATTTGTCCACCTGTCGAGTCACATAAATTCACTCAACCCGAAGAGAACTGTTGAACTTGTGAACTTGAAAGGTCGTTAAGGTACTTGATCAATTAGAGGAAGCCATTTTGAGGACAAGTGTGAAATCCTACCTGAAATTTGAGTGAACCGGAGAGTCATTCAAAAGTGAGAGAGAAAATTTTACTAAACTTAACACATTCTTTATTCTTGTTTCTTTTGCAGGTACATGGCTACGGAAGGAGAAAAGGTTGTGACTGAAATTACTGTAGCCGGGCTTTGGGCTGAGGTAAGGGCACTGAATATCCGAGTGGAGAACCTTGAAAGAACGGTTAGTACTCAGAAGAATGCTAGGGAAGGAACTAGTGATGGTTCCACCGTAAGACCTGAACATGATGGTACTGTTTGTGAGGTGGAGAGTGACGAAGAGATAGTGAAAGCTAAAACCGAAGCCGTGGACCATGCTAGTACATTAACCTTGCCAGGTAATGTTTGTGCTATTATGCAACCAGGTGAGTATTTGCGAGGTAATGATAGTTCTAAACTGTTAATTTGCCTAGTTCATAAGGGTGTTTACTTGAGTTCTAATGATGAAGTTTCTATTAACGTTCACCCCTTGCATAGTGTTGTTGATGACGTTTTGCAGGAATATGTGGACATGTTTGCCCCATGAGGAGATGGTTCATTCAAAGTATTGCAGAAGATCAATAACAACACTTATGTTATAGACCTGCCTGGTAGTGCCGCTTTCGGAGATGATGATGGCTCGATTTCGAGGATGAAATCTTCTCAAGAAGGGGAGAATGATGCAGGCCAACCTGATCAAGCTATATTCATGCCATCAATGTTGGATAAGACAAGACAAGGCATTGGTTAGCCTTGATTTAGGCGTTGGTGATTGGCCTTAGTGACGCGTGTGACGTTGATGTTACACATTTGTGTTTATGTTGTATTATTCTATTTCTAGGGAAGACATTAATTCTTACTTGTTTGGTCCTGCGTGACTATTCTTTAAACTTAGGCAAATTGTGGCCTTTTTGTTAGTTATTTGTTTCCTAGTTGATTTAGGACAAGGCTCATTCTATATAAGTCTAAAGACTTCATTATTTCAGCACCTAACTTTGAAATTCAGTAAAAAAAACGGTAGGAACTTTGCTCCATACTCGTGTGCTTTGAATGTGATTCCAAATTAACTCGTTCCTTTGTTTGATCGAACAGTTTGCATGACCATCGTTGTCTTGAGGGTTGTTCGCATAGTATAGGTACTCCGTGACTTCATCAAGAAGGTAAGTAGACTAGTTCCTACTTGTTGTCTTGATAGTTCATTGAACGTCTTGATTCTATCCTTTTATCTTGTTTTCCGCATTTTATATTGCATCAATTGCAATCTTTGATATCATGCTTTATATGACTAATGATTATATAACTTTGTGAATAGTGCTACATGTCATATGTATGATTGCTTTTGACTATTTAAACATGATACTCAATGTTGTGAGGCATAACCGCTTAATATGAGATGTGTTTGTATACATCGCACATGCCTACATGTTAGCATGCTATTTTATCAGTTCAGAAGTACATGTTTTGATCTCCATTGACTGCGTATATGAATTCTTATATATGCTTTCTCTGTAATAGACATGTTCGACAAGACATGAGTTATCCGTGGGGGTTGAGTTGACTATGGCACCTGAGTTGACCATTCAGATGTTTGATTATGGCACGTGATTTGTCCTTGTTGTGTGTGGATAAGGATTCATCCTCCTAGGGTCGTCCTCTCATGTTTCTCCTTGATGACGTACACGCAATAATGGAAAATTGATCAGTGTTGGGATTTTGTGTATCTTCTCTATATGCAAAATTCTTTGGATGTATATATAATTTTATTGCATATCTCCTCTATATGCTAGCTCCATACTTGTATACATACCTTCATACATATCTTCTCTATATGTCGCTTCTGTTAGTGAAATGATACACAATATCTTCTTTATATGTTTCTCTTTGTGTAATTTGATTTGCATATTTACACATATCTTCTCCATATGTTGAGCTGATGTTCTGCTTGATGTTCGTGCTTATCTTCTCTATGTGCACCTTGGGCTTTATCTACAATCATGCTTAGACTGTGGTATTGTTACTATGTATTTTGTACGTATTCATGAGTTGCACAAATTTGTTACGTGAATTTCATCGGTGATTCTTAACACTACCTTTCCGTGGTTAGTCATGATACTTACAGAGTATATGAGATTGGTTGTACTCATAATTCTGCACTTAAATGTGTAGATGAGGTCTGGGACCTAGTTTAGAGCTATGCTAGTTCGTTGTTGAGTTGTCGAGAGACAAGGTTGATCTACATTCTGATCGCAGTCCTTAGGGTGTCTTTACATTTCTGTTACTGTTGTTGTTATTCAGATAGTGTTTATATTATCGGACTTCTTCTGGGAGATTTGTGTATTAACACAGTCTTATTTGTGTTATTTGACTTTTAGACTTGTATTACTCCGTAGTTCATATCATGTTTTGTTATGTTATGCTTCGCCTTCCTAGCAAGTGAATTAGGCGCCATCACGACCAGATGGTGGTTTTGGGTCGTGACAAGCTAGTATCAGAGTCCTAATTTCATAGATTTTACGGGTCGTGAGCAAGTTTAGTAGATTCTTGCGGATCGGTCCAGGATACGTCTGTACTTATTTTAGAGAAGCTACCAGACTGTTAAGAAAACTTCTCTTTCTATCATTCTATATCGTCCGGATTTTTCTATTCTTAAATTTGAATCTTTTCTCTTCCATTCTCTCAAAGATTGGTGAGGACACGATCTGCAGGATCCACAGAGCAGGCACCGGTGCTTTCTGTCGGGGCTGTGAGGGCCGGGGCCGATGTAAAAGCTGAGATAGGGCACACACCGCAACTAGAGGCCCAGCTAAAGCAGCAGTTGTAGAGCCACCAGTTTCTGCAGTTGAGAAGCAGGTTCCGAATTTTATTGAGCCGGTGGGACCAAATGAGGCTCCAGAGCTACCTATTGCTATGCCTTATCTTCAGAAAATTTTGCTTAGATTCTAAGTGTGTAAATGAGCTTGGCTTAGGAGGGTATGATACTAGTTGCACCAACTGCCTCATAGGCTGGGGGAGGAGCCCAGGCCCTTGCCGCATGCACACCAGAGCAGCTGGCTCAGGGTTATTTGACACAGGGAGTTTTGCTGGTGCAGTAAGTCATTGCAGCTCAGACCGAGATTAGACCATCCTTGACTGCCGAGGAGAAGAAGAGGTTGGAGAGATTTTAGAGGCTTTATCCTCCTTATTTTAGTAGTGAGACAAATGAGAATGCTTAGGGTTTTCTCGATTAGTATCGGCGGATTCTACGCACTTTGGGTCTACTGGACTCAAATGGAGTGGATTTTACTACTTTCCAGCTGATAGGGCCAACATACAGGTGGTGGCGGACCTATGAGTCGGGCAGGCCAGCTAGTTGATCACCTCTTACACAACATGATTTCTCAGTCCTCTTCTTAGAGAAGTTTATTCCATAGACTCGCAGAGATAAGTTGCATAGTGAGTTTGAGTGTCTATGCCAAGAGGGTGTGACCGTGATGCAGTATGAGATGAGGTTCATGGAGTTGGCACGCCATGCTATGTTTTTGATCCCCATTGGAGGGAAAGTATTAGGAGATTCATTAAGGGCTACAACTATGATTTTCGGTATGGGATAGCCCGGTAGGCTAAGACGAATACTACTTTTCATCAGGCTGTTGAGACTACCAGGTGCTTGGAGCATATTCGCAGGTAGGAGAGAGAAGAGAGGGATTCCAAGAGGGCCCGTAGTGTAGGTGGTTTCAGTGGTGCCTCATCTGGAGACCAGAGACATTATAGTAGAGGTCGTCCTTTCAGTCCCGCTCGGCCAGCCTAGCAGGGTCATTGTGGTCCTTCAATCATCCACGGTTCATAAAGTGCTCAATCAGGCTAGTCATCTTTCAGTGCATTGCCATCGCAGAGTTCACATCGTGCTTTATACATTTAGGGTTCTTCGAGTAGGTATTCAGGTACTTAGGGGCCATCGCAGAGCCAGCAGCCCTGCTAGAGTAGGGGTGGCTTTGAGTGTGGGGACTTGGGTCATCTCAAGATTGCCCCAAACTTCTGAGCAGTGTACCACATCGGGGCACCCAGCCTATGGTTCCCACACCAGCAACTACATCATCCACACAACCATCTAGGGTTGGGGCTCAGTTTGTTCGAGGCTGCCCTATAGGGGGGTCAATCAAGTGGTGGATAGGCCCGTTGCTATGTATTTCAAGCCAGACCAGAGGTAGGTGCTTCTGATGCTGTGATCACAAGTATTGTTTCAATGTGCCACATGGATGCTTCAGTGTTATTTGACCCTGGTTCTATTTATTCTTATGTGTCATCATACTTTGCTCATTACTTGGATATGCCTCGTGCTTCTCTTGATATTCATGTTCATATGTCTGTACTTATTGGTGATTCTATTATTGTAGATCATGTATATCTGTCTTGTGTGGTTACCATTGGAGTTATGAGACTAGGGTTGATATTCTATTGCTCAACATGGTTGATTTTGAGGTGATTTTGAGTATGGATTTGCTCTCTCCATACCATGCTATTCTTAATTATCATGCTAAGATCGTGATGTTGTCTATGCAAGGGTTGCAAAGGTTAAAATGGTGGGTTCTGTTGGTCACACTTCGAGTAGAGTGATTTCCTTCTTGAAGGCTCAACATATGGTTAAGAAGGGGTGTTTGGCGCATCTTTCCTTTGTGGAGGATGTTAGTGCTGATACTCCTACTGTTGGGTCAGTTTCAGTGGTGAGGGAGTTTCCAGATATGTTTCTTGCAGATCCGCCGAGCATGCCGTCCGATAGGGATATTGATTTAGGTATTGAACGGGCACTCTGCCTATCTTTATTCCACCACATCACATTGCACTAGCGGAGTTGAAGGAATTGAAGGAACAGTTGCAGGAGTTGTTGGATAACGGTTTCATCAGACCTAGTATTTCACCTTGGGGTGCTCCTGTACTATTTGTAAAGAAGAAACAAGATTCTACGAGAATCTATATTGACTAAAGGCAATTGAACAAGGTTACCATCAAGAATACGTATCAACTACCACATATTGATGATTTATTTGATCAGCTTTAGGGTTCTAGGATGTTCTCAAAGATTGACTTATGATCAGTATATCATCAGTTGAAGATCAGGGCTTCAGACATTCCTAAGATGGCTTTTGGACCCGTTATGGACATTATGAGTTCTTTGTGATGTCTTTTGTTTTGACTAATGCCCAAGCAACTTTCATGCATTTGATGAACAGTGAGTTCCAACCTGGATTCTTCTGTTAATATGTTCATTGATGATTTCTTGGTATACTCTCTTAGTAGGGAGGATCATAAGCAGCATTTGAGGATTATGCTTCAGATTTTGAGGGAGAAGAAGTTATATGCTAAGTTCTCTAAGTGTGAGTTTTGGTTGGATTCTATGGCATTATTGGGCTACGTGGTCTCTAGAGATGGGATCAATGTGAATCTGAAGAAAATTTAGGTAGTTCAGAGTTGGCCCAGACCTTTTACCGCTATTGAGATCTAGAGTTCCTTAGGTCTGGCTGGTTATTATCATCGGTTCATGGAAGGGTATTCTTCTATAGCAGCTCCACTGACTAAATTGACCCAGAAGGGTACTATATTCAGATGGTCGGACGAGTATGAGGAGATCTTTCAGAAGCTCAAGACTGCCTTGACTAAGGCTCCAGTTTTGGTATTGCCCTCAGGATCGGGGATGTACAGAGTTTATTTCAATGCTTCGTGTGTGGGTCTTTGGTGTGTTTTGATGCAATATGGTAGGGTGATTTCCTATGCGTTGCGCCAGTTGAAGCCCCATGAGAAATACTACCCGGTTCATAATTTGGAGTTGGAAACTATTGTGCATGCGTCAAGATATGGATGCATTACTTATCTGACATGTCTTGTGAGGTGAATACGGACCATAAGAGTCTCCATCATCTTTTAAATAGAAAGATTTGAATTTGAAGCAGCAGAGATGATTGGAGCTGTCGAAGGGTTATGATATCACTATTTTCTATTATCCGGGGAAGGCTAATACACTTGCAGATGCCTTGAGTAGAAAGGCGAAGAGTATGGGTAGTCTGGATTTCATTCCAATTTGGGAGAAGCCTTTAGCTATGAATGTCTTCCTTTATTATTTTCATTGATGATATCTTGGTATAGTTTCATAGTAGAGAGGAGCACGAGCAACATTTGAAGATTATGCATCAGATTTTGAGGGAGAAGAAGTTGTATGCGAAGTTCTCTAAATGTGAGTTTTAAATGGATTCTGTGGTATTCATGGACCATTTGGTGTATAGTAATGGGATCAATGTGGATCTAATGAATAGTAAAATTCGTGGACCATTTGGTGTATAGTTGGCCCAAACCTTCTACTGCTACTAAAATTCGGAGTTTCTTAGGTCTGGCTGGTTATTATTGTTGGTTCGTGGAAGGGTTCTCTTCTATAGAAGATCCATTAAATAAATTGACCTAGAAGGTGCTATATTTAGATGGTCGGACGAGTGTGAGGAGATCTCTCAGAAGCTCAAGACCGCCTTGACTACGACTCTAGTTTTGGTATTGCACTCAGGATCGAGGATGTACATAGTTTATTTAAATGCTTCACGTGTGGGTCTTGGTTGTGTTTTGCTGCAAGATGCTAGGGTGATTTCCTATGCGCTGCGCTAGTTGAAGCCCCATGAGAAGAGCTATCTGGTCCATAATCTAGAGTTGGCAACTATTGTGCATGCGCTCAAGATTTGGAGGAATTACTTATATGATGTGTCTTGTGAGGTGTATACGGACCATCAGAGTCTCCAACATCTTTTAAATAGAAAGATTTGAATTTGAAGTAGCAGAGATGGTTGGAGCTATTGAAGGATTATGATATCACTAATTTAATCAGCCGAGGAAGGCTAATAAGTTTTGCAGATGCCTTGAGTAGAAAGGCGGAGAGTATGGGTAGTCTGGCTTTCATTCCAGTTGGGAAGAAGACTTTAGCTATTGATGTTCAGGAGTTCGCCAATAGGTTGGTGAGATTGGATATTTCAGAGCCGAGCAGAATCTTACTTGTGTTTTATCTTCGTGGTCCTTGTGTGAGTGCATTAATACTCGTTAGTTTAATGATCCCCACTTTTTTGTCCTTATGAACACACTGCAGCATGTTGATGCTAAGGAGGTGACTATTGTTGATGATGGGTTATTGAGGCTTCAGGGTCGGATTTGTGTTCCTTATGTTGATGTCTTAAGAGAGTCGATTTAGGAGAAGGCTCATAGTTTATGATATTCCATTCACCTAGGTGCTACGGGGATGTATCGTGATTTGAAGCAGCATTATTGGTGAAGAAGGATGAAGAAGGAAATTGTTGGGCATTTTACACGGTGTTTGGATTGTTAGAAGGTTAAGTATGACACTAGAGATCTTGCGATTTGCTTCAGAAGATTGATATACTAGAGTGAACATAGGAGTGTTGGGTTGCCACATACTTTGAGGAAGTTTGATGGCATTTGGGTCATTATGGATCGATTGTCCAAATCGGTGCATTTCATTCCGATCATGAATTTCTACACTTTGGAGTAGTTGGCAAAGATTTACATCCGGGAGATTATTTGCTTGCATGATGTACATGTTTTATTATCTCGGATTGTGGCACTTAGTTTACATTACACTTCTGGAGGGCTGTTTAGAGTGATTTTGGCATGCAAGTTAAGTTGAGTATGACATTTCATCCTCAAATGGATGGGCAATTCGAGCGGACCATTTAGATCTTGGAGGATATGTTGAGAGTTGTGTTATAGATTTTGGACGCTAGTGGAATCAATTAGTGCCATTAGCGGAGTTTGCATGTAACAACAACTACTAGTCTAGTATCGAGATGGCTACATTCGAGGCCTTATGTGGGAGGCGATGTCGTTCTCTGGCTGGTTCGTTTGGGCCTAGGGAGGCTAGGATGTTGGGCAAAAACATGGTTCGTGATGCCTTGGATAAGGTGAAGTTGATTCAGGAGAGACTTCATACAACTCACTCTAAGCAGAAGAGTTATAATAGGAAGACTTGTGATGTGGCATTCATGGTGTGTGAGAAGGTTCTACTCAAAGTTTCTCCTATGAAGGGCATGATGAGGTTTGGGAAGAAGAGAAAGTTGAGCATGAGTTTAACTGGTCCATTCGAGGTTTTGGAGAGAGTTGGTGAGGTGGTTTATAGACTTTCTTTGCCCTCCTAGACTTTCAGGAGTTCATCCAGTGTTCCATGTTTCAATGCTTCAGAAGTACTATGAGGATCCATCACATGTGTTAGACTTCAGCTCGGTGTAGTTGGACAAGGATTTGTCTTATAATGAGGTGCCATTGGCCATTTTGGATAGGCAGGTCCGGAAGTTGATGTCGAAGTATATTGCATCAGTGAAGGTCTAGTGGATAAGTCAACAGGTCAAGGAGGCGACTTGGGAGATGGAGCATGATATGCAGAGCAGATATCCTCACCTTTTTGACATTTCAGGTATGACTCTAAACTCGTTTGAGGATGAACGTTTGTTTAAGAGGGAAAGAATGTAACGACCCGACCGGTCTTTTTGTGTATTTTAGCCCCATTTTACTATTTGATATCCCGTATGTGTATATGATGTTTGGTGATTTGTGGGGATGGTTGGGATTGGTTTCGGGAAGGTTATGGGTGGGTTGAGACCCTTAGTCTCATTTTGAAAGCTTAAGTTGTAAGAGTTAACCAAGGTTTTATTTTGTGTAAACGACCTCAGATGCGTGTTTAGACGGTTCCATTAGGTTTGTATGGTGATTTTAGACTTAGGTGTATGTCCGGAATTCGATTTAGAGGTTCTTAGGTTGATTTGGCTCAATTTGTAGAAAGTTGGCAATTCAAAGGTTTAGAAAGTTCATAAGTTTGACCATAATTTGACTTTAATGCTATCGGCTTCATATTATTGTTACGCAACTTGGGATAGGTCCATTTAGTCATTTGAGACTTGTGTGCTAAGCTTGGATTCGTTCCGGATTGGTTAGGCTTGAATCAGGCGCTTGGTTGTGAATGTTTGATGTTCTTGAACTTGAAGGAATGCATTATGTGTTTGGTGTTCGATTCTTGGTTATGGGTGTTATTTTGATGTTTTGAGCTTATGGGCGAGTTTTTATATGATTTATATACTTGTTGGTGTGATTGGATGAGGTCCCGGGTGGCTCGGGTGAGTTTCAAACCACCTAGAGCATTTTGAAATTTGTAGAGTTTTGCTGGTGTCAGACCCTTCTTTGCCATCGCAGAGTGCATTTGAGCTGGGAAATATTTTCTTGTACGCATTCGTGATAGTGGGGCCGTGTTCATCATGGGTGAGGTAGATTGGCCTGCTCGTTCGTGACTGGGCATCGTGTTGCGAAGAAGTGAGGCAGGCTGGGGATGGTCAGGTACTTGGCCTTTGCATTCACAGGAAGTGATGCAATATAAAAAAAGCGGAAACAAGAAAACAAAAGATAGAAGTAAGACGCTCAATGAACTATCAAGACAACAAGTAGGAACTAGTCTACTTACCTTCTTGATGAAGTCACGGAGTACCTATACTATACGAACAACCCTCAAGACAACGATGGTCTTGCAAACTGTTCGATCAAACAAAGGAACAAGTTCAATTTTGAATCATACCAAAATTGGACAAGTTAATTCACACGATTTTGGGAGCAATGTGCTGTCGTTTTTTGATTGATAATAATGTCAAAAGGTATCAAAATAATGAAGTGTTTAGGCTTATATAGAATGAGCCTTTACCTAAATCAACTAGGAAAAGAATAACTAGTTAACCTAAATCAACTAGGAAACAACTAATTAACAAAAAGGCCACAATTTGGCTAATTTAAAGAATAGTCACGCAGGACCAAACAACTAAGAATTAATGTCTTCAATAACTACATAATAATACAACATAAACACAAATGTACATCTTCAACACAAGATTCGTCCATAGCAAGATTTATGG
>MCJB01001164.1:14952-31175 GCA_002018475.1 Nicotiana obtusifolia | reverse complement strand
AAGTAGGTATATTAGGAATCTAAAATTATAAATTAAAATTTATAATATGTTAAATTAAAAGTGTTATATAATAAATAAAAAAAATTAAAATATTAATGAATAGTAATGGTGTAGATGAATAGGTATATTAGGAATCTAAATCTATAATATGTTAAATTAAAAGTGTTATATAATAATAAAATAATAATAATTATTGATGAATAGTAAAATGGTGCAATGAATAGTGTTGCACCAATTTACTATTCATCAATATATTATTATTATTTTATTATTATATAACACTTTTAATTTAACATATTATAAATTTTAATTGTTACATTTGGATTCCTAATATACCTATTCATCTACACCATTACTATTCATTAATATTTTTTTATTATTTTTTTATTATATAACACTTTTAATTTAACATATTATAAATTTTAATTTATAATTTTAGATTCCTAATATACCTACTTATTTTTTATGTAATATCTTATAATATTAATTTTACATCTTGATTTTGGAATGTAAGTTTTATAATTTAATTTTCGTATATATTATTTTATATAAAATTGTAAGTTAATTTTATCATGTCGAAAAGATGTTGAACGTGCATTCGGAGTTTTGCAAGCTCGCTTTGCAATTATTGCAGGGCCCTCACGTTTTTGGAGAAAAGAAGTGCTACATGATATATTAACATCATGTATTATACTGCACAACATGATAATCGAGGATGAGCGTGATCTTGATGCACCAATTCAAGATGCTTGGGAAGGTCCAACTCCAACAGTAGAAATGGTAGTAGATGAAAATTATCGATTTGAACAATTTTTAGCTCGACACAAAAAAATTAAGAACAAAGATGCTCATTTTGCACTTCGTAATGCATTAGTAGAGCATTTATGGGAGCAACGTACTAATCATGAAAGTTGAATATTTATGTAGAAATTAAACTAAATTCTACCTTAATGTAATAGTATTTATTTAATTATATTTTATCAATGATTTCACTTTTATTTGAATTATCCATTAATATGTATAACGTATAATATTTGCTTGCAATCTATATTATTTAAAATTTTATGGTATAAAATAATTTTATGTTAAAATATTTATAACAAAAGATTATGAATTACATGGGATGGATATGTAAAAAAGAAAAAAGAAAAAAAAGGATTTTTTTCTGAAATTATAAAATAAAATTAAGTAAAAAAAAATAATATAATATAAGAGAGAAGAATATAAAAGGAATATTCTTTTTTGGTGCAAAAAATGGTGCAATGGGTTGGAGTTAATTTGCACCATTTTGGTGTTTGCACCAAAATGGTGCAAAAAATGGTGCATAGGGTTGGAGATGCCCTAAAGCAAAAGGAAAGCTTAGAACAGGAAACTGGAGCTAGAATAAAGCATTCTATCAACCTAGCAAGAACAGCTACGGCATGACATTTAGAACCTAAAGCTCAGAGCATGACTTATTGCTCTAAAGCTGGTTCATAAACTTCACTATCACAATCAAGCCAGGGAAGGAAGAAGTTAACTAATGGTAGAATAATTTTCATTTAGGTAATAATAGATCTACACTTGCTCTCAGGAAGACACATCTACCATGAGGACTGAACATTGATAATGCAATCTAATTGTTGCTCTAGATCCTAGGGTACAAAGCAAAACACAAATAAAAATAGACAAAGCTAGGATGTGAACAAGTTTTCAGTTTTTTGGTTTCTGTCGGCATTAAAGGCAAGCAGCACAGGTTTGACATGACACAGTATTTACATTTTATTTTGACCAATGTTAATGATCGCAAATCCATATACACATCTCAATATTTACTAGTGAAATGTAAGAGATTCTGACTAACTGCACGCACGGTTTACTTGTAAGAGGTCAAGGACTGACCTGGCTACCAAAAAGCAAGTAAGCAACAAACACGGAAACAGAAATCCCTTTTAGTACACTCATTTAAAAGACAGAAGTAACTATGCAGACGAGCCATTTTCACTTCCACAGGAGATTATTATTCTTACAGAGATTCTGGTACGAAGCATGAAATACCCGAGGCATGAAAGGAAATAAAGTGTCGAAATTAAAGAAGTTCTTGCATCCAACTTTGATTTTTCAATCAAGAAATATAATTGAATAGTCAGGTTCTGTAACAAGATCATTCTCAAGGTTAATGACTGAATCTTACACATGAATATATTGATGAAGAATAGTTAGCAGATTACTAACACATTTGCCAATTTTAATTAGAAACCACAAATTTACAGACAGTTACATAGATGAGTGATGAGGAGGCTTTATTCTCTCCAATAGCTTTTCAGCTTCAATAAATCCACCGAGTGGCCCCAATGATAAGTATTTTATAAACCTCCAGCTGTTCAATGTCTTAAAATCAGAAAAAGGAATATACAGTACTTCCAAGAAATTCAAAATTTTGGACAAGGTAAATATTCTTGAGTATCCAAGGCAGTTTAAGCATGTAGAGAAAAGGGTACCTTGGAGTATAAGGAAGTGCAAAGCAGTGGAGGTGGAGATGATCAACACTGTTGAATGGGGGCCGATGAAAACCAAATCTGAGATAATGGAAAAATATGAGTGAAAAAGATACCTTCTCCAGGTACAAGCATTTTTATGTTAAGCATCCCAAAATATAAAGTAACAGTAAGATTTTTAAAATATCAAAACATGTGAGGATACTTCGATTTATATATTGGTTATGACATGTATGTTAAAGAGAATAGACTAAATTGTTGCGGCTGTCTTCTCTATTTGTAGTCACTAGTCAGTACTTACAACTAGCAGCTTAAGATTGTAAAATGTATTTCTTCATCCACAGAAGGTTGTGTTGATTGGCCCCAAAAATTCAATACAAGTGCCAGACAATAAGGAACAAGATAATAAAGAAAAAAGCTAGAATCACAAAACAAAGTCCTTAAATCATTGGATTAAGCACTGGTTTAGATCCCAACATTTATTCTGCAAAGTCATTGAAGAAAGTTTCAGGAGTATTAGACTTGATTATGTTACTACTACGAATTATAGAATAACAGTAGAGCAACTGAAGATGTAAGTCCTTTACCTGTAGTGCTTGGACTGAGGTGCATCCCTATGTAACAGACTCTTCCCAACATCTAACATGTGACTCACTGTAAGAATAGAAGCTGCAAATTAGAAGTGTGAATACAAAAAAATAAATTAGCGTAAGGATTTCTGAGGTGGTAAGTATGCTTCAGAAATTTAATTTACCCAAGGAGAAATCTTCTAGGCTTCTCTGAAGGTTTTTGACAGTTGGAATGTGCTGTTTTGGAATTACCAAGTAATGCCTATCAAGATTTTGCGTTCAAACAAACTTATTAACAGGAGATAACTGTAAAAAAAAAAATTTAAGTTTACATTCTATGCTAATGACAGAAGTGCATATAGATGACTGACTTCACATATCAATGTAATATATTAGCTAAGACATATTCCAACACTGCACTGACTATACCGATTGAAAGTTTTCAAAACTTATGGAGAACGAATGCAACTGTACAAAAGGATCCCTACATTTTGTTTAACCTCATGGTAAATATATTTGATAGACCAAAATAATATGCCAAACAAAAGGCAAGCAGTACTAGCATTGAAAAATAAGTATGAGATTCATAGCCCTCCCACTTCTAATGACTATGCTTGACATTCAAGATTCATAGTCCTCCCTCCCATTTTAATGACTTAGCTTGATTTCATACGAGTTTCAAGAAAAGAATAAATCTTTTACTCCAAAAAAATAGTCATACCAACTTGAGAATCGGAAGTTGAATCTGCTAAATTATATTCTAGTGTAGCTAAATGATGTGTCTAAATGTCACACACTGCCTAGCTAACATTTATACATCCCATGTTTGACATAAAGAAAAAAAAGGGAATCCATTAACATGGGCATCTATGCACAACACACAACTACTACAAAATTATCTGGTAGACTACTAATTAACTACAAACTCAGGAAATAAGTATTCCTCTGTCCCTCAGCCAATATCATTCAGTATGATGAATTGGATAAGTTATTCGTAAAAATGCAATTAAAAAAAGGAACTCAAACAGGATTCACAGCATCTATAAACACCCATCGCTTTTCATTAGAATCTAAATGTCGGCCACTTCTCATCGTTTTTCATTGCATGGGTGATGCCATGCGATTCAAAGAAATGTGTGCTTCAAACAATGACGTGCACAGTGATCCAAATGAGAAGTGGTCAGTTCTTAGAATCTCAATGTTCAGGAGATTGGGTGAATGTCGGCATCATTATACCTTGGATGCTGAAATTAATTCTTTTAATTGCAATTTAATTAATATAGTACTAAATTCATGTATGTTTGATATTTCTTAATTTTTCGTACATTGTCCACTTCACCTCTTGCTTTACTTCTGTTTTTTGCTTCAAGCCTCATGGACCTTGTGCCTTTTTGGCTTTGCACTTTCAAAAACACTGTGAACAACTAAACCTGAACGTACAAAAAATTATTCACAAGAAAGGTTTATTCTCATCAATTAACTAAGAAGCATCAGAAAATGATCATAATTTTCTCCAATAAAATAAATAATGAATTTAAAACTCCTATTTGTGATCTTCACACAGAGCATACTCTGGCCCAAACCGGCATAAAGGAGAGAAGCGCTCAAATTATGATAAAGATTCAGAAGATTTTTAAAGCCGAGTTCAACTAGTTCGTGTTAGTAAAGGATTGAAATAAAAATTCAGGTGAAAGACAAAGGAAAAAGAATTAATGAAATTTGAAGAACCTGAAGGCAGAGGGATTAATATCTCGAAATGCAACAACTTTATCATCCTGCAAAATCAATTAAAACTACAAAAAGTTAAACTACTGTGTGTGTGTGTGTGTGTGAGAGAGAGAGAGAGAGAAAGAGAGAGAAATGCAACGACTTTATCATCCATAAAATTCAAATAAAAGCTACAAAATCTCAAATTACTGTGAGTGTGTGTGTGCGCGTGCGAGAAATTCAACAACTTAATCATCCTGCAAAAATCAATTAATGCTACAAAAGAATTAAATTACTCTGTGTGAGTGAAATGCAACGACTTTATCATCCCTAAAAATCAAACTAAAGCTACAAAATCTCAAATTACTGTTTATGTGTGTGCGCGCCGCGCGCGTGAAATTCAACAACTTTATCACCCTGAAAAAATCAATTAAAGCTAAAAAAATTAAATTACAGCGACTGTGTGTGTGTGTGTGTGTGAAAATGCGATCTTACGGAGTGAAGGAGAGTGGTGGAAGTGGAAGAGGAAGCAATTTGGCAAAATATACATTCCGATAAAGCTGCTACCCTTGTCATTGTTCCGCCTTCAGTCAATATACGGATCATATCACCATTGTTGAATTTGTTCTTTACTTCTTCTTGAGGAGGAAGAGGAGTAGCCATTAGCGTGCGCAGTACGAAACTTTGGTAATTGGGCTGAATTTGTCCACCAACATGATGAAGAGTAGATCAGCCCATCTCTATACAAGGGACCTGGCCCATATATTGGGATAGGGCCGGCCCAGTTATGTCAGCCCATGGATCAGTACAATAACTCGTAGAAATAGCGCACTAGCCACTTTTCAGTCCTCTAATTGAAAAAAATGAAGAATTAACCTAAACAGCCGCCCAGCCAACCATTTAAACTAAGAATAGCTGATGAATGTATAATATATTAATAATTTATGTACAATATGTATATAATCATATATAATCAGTTGTATAATCTATGTATATCGGTTAAGATAGTAAATAATGACTTCGGTCGGCTTGAAAAATAGCTAAATAATGTCAGGGAGAAATTCAAAAATAGCAAGATTTACAAGTGGTAATTGAAAAATAGTCACAGTTTCAAAAGTAATTGAAATTTAGCCACTTTACATGTAAAAGATAAATCTGAACAAAAACATTGTTCAAAATCCGAAAAATGTTCTAGCATAATATGCTGGAGTTCGACTTTTTTACATGTGAACTTCTAGTATAACATGCTGGAATTTCATAATGTGTCGGAGTTCCAACATAATATGCTGGAAGTCCATATACAGGTGCTCCAATCTCCAGTATATTATGCTACTACAAGATATTCGGTTAAAACCGACCGTGAGTCGATCAAAAAACCGACTGAAGTTGGTCGGTTTTTCAAAATATTTTAATTTTTAATTTTTTTTACGAAACTAACCAACTTCGGTCTTTTTTTTTTTCAAAAGTGTGGGAAGCTATTCTAGCGTCCCGCGAAATTTATTTTTTAAGAAATCGACCGGTTTTTCATATAAAATAAATTAACATTCAAAAAACAGTTAGTCTTTTTAAAAACCGACCAACTTCAATCGGTAATTTTATATTTTCAATAAAATCGACAGACTTTGGTCGGTAATTTTATTTTTAATAAAATCGACCGAAATTTGTCAGTTATTTTCGCGCGAAAATGCAATTAAAGAGTAAAAATAAGATAAAAGAAAGTCTTAAACCAAAATGTACCAATGGTCTAGTGGTAGAATAGTATCCTGCCATAGTACAGACCCTGGTTCGATTCTCAAACGGTGTATTTTTTAATTGCATAATTAAAAAAAACCGATCGAATTCGGTCGAAAAATACCAACCGACTTCAGTCGGTTTTTTCGGCAGATTTTTTCTTTTTGAGTCATTTGTGAAATTTAATTGACTGATCGAAATCGGTCGGAAATTGTGACCGACTTTGGTCGCTATTTATTACCGACCAACCTAATTTCGACAGATTAAAGTCGGTCGAAGAGCGGTCGATTTTTTCAGTTTTTCTGACCGATTTTCAGTCTGTATTTCTGGACGGTTTTAGGCAGTTTTCTAATAGTGTACTGTAACTTTTCGTGTGCTGGAGTTCCAACATAATATGTTGGAAGTTCATATACAGGTGCTTCAATCTCCAGTGTATTATGCTGGAACTTTCCGTGTGCTGGAGTTCCAATATAATATGCAGGAAGTTCATACTCAGGTGTTCCAATCTCCAGTATATTTTGCTGGAACTTTCCGTGTTGTAGTAAAATAGTGACTATTTTTCAATAACTTAATAAATTCTGGCTATTTTTCAATTATCAGTCCGGGAACTGATTAGCTCGTGCTATTTTGACACAATATCATGAAGTTGCACTTGTAAAATTTACAATTTATGACCATGGACTTTTTTAAATTACAGGAGCAAAAAAGTGGTCATTTGTAAATTTTAGCTCAATAACTCTTGGTCAATAATTTGTTTTGTTCATTTGTTAAATAAAACAATATAGCTGGTCTGCATATTGTCCTTTTGGTGCTGCGGTTGAATAGTTTAACTTGGTATGAATAATTATTTTTTAGGTAATTTAATAGTGTAAAAACAAATCTACACTATCAATATATAGATCAAATTCATATGCTTTGCAGCATAATTTTGCCTGATCCTTTATTGATCGAGTGTGGAAGAAGACAATGACTCTTTTTGAATTCGTGATATGCTATAATTGGTACTATTATTTTATCCATTGAAACTTTGCCTAATTGCCTTGTCCTCCCCGCAATAGAATATTTGTCAAGTGCGACAATTCCACTAATTAATTAAGAAATATAATATTAAAATATCATTTTCAGTCATTGGCTTATTCCAGATCATCTTCTTTTGGAAATTCAGAAAATAATGCTATCTTTAGTATATATAACTACTAAACAAAAACAATAACAATTTCAGTGAAATTTGAAAAGAGTAGTACTCCTAACTTGTATTAGGTGTCTTATCGGGCAGATCGAGCGGATATTTACGCTCGGTTCGTCTTATTGGTCATCGGTTTATAAACGTAGTAATTCTCTAGCAAACGAATAAGATATCGGGTAGATTGGTATTGCATTAGCGATTATCGGCTAAATCAAATAGACAATAAAAAAAAGTAAAGAACTAGAGATAAGGAGAATTTAGGCCCAAATTTATTTGTATAATATATCCTAATCCATGTGACATGCAATATCAAGGGAGAGTAAATAAGTACGTGGTACAGATAAAAAAAAATTTGACAACTCAATTGGAAGAAAAAATATTTTTTACGAGGAAAACAAATTAGTTAACTAATGCACAAACAAATCTCCTTTTTATCTCATAGAAAAATCCATGTGATACGCAATTCATGTCTGACCAAATACATATTTGAACTTTGAAGAGGTGACTGCTGAGGGAGACGACTGTTGCCAGTGCTGAATTGAGAAATTAGGGATTTAGGGTTTCAAGTAATACTTTATATAAATAGGGGTAAAAGTATAAATACAAAAATTCTTAACTGGTTAACGATTTATCTAATAAGAAAATTGAGTAATTCGCTCCCAAACCATTAAGTCATTAATTATAAATTTTTAATTTGTTCACTAATCATTAACTCGATAACCCCTTAACAATAAGCTAATAAGTCGATTTTGCGATTCGGTTAACGGTTACGATTCAATTTTGAACAGCCCTACCTGATATAGGTAAAGAGGCTATTTCCTATAATTCTCCGCTCATGCCAGCATAATCACAACATTAAACCACAAGAGATTTAGTAGTATTAATATGTAAATACTAATATATGAAGGAAAAAGTGAAAAGGAAAGGATAAAGATCACTTTTTATCCGCGCTCAAAATTATTTATATTCGATAGTCGAATAATATATAAAATTTTTATATTTTTGTATACAATATACATAAATGTGTGTGTATATAATTTTTTAATTTTTTTGGCTACTATTTTGAGAGTGGTTATACAGTGTCATTTTCCCATAAAAAAATAAAAGAAGAAGTAAATTGTCACGTCCCAAACTGCTCCCTAGACGTGTTGGCACCCAGCTAACACCACTCGCCAGGTGAACCATACTTTCATGCCTTTGCCATTAATTTGCAGCATTTGATAAATTAAATGTATCCAAATAATCTAATAATTAATTACAAACAATTAATATCTCGAAATATTATATTGAAATTCTAGCCCAAATCTCACACTAGAATATGGAGTATCTAAGAGAATTACAGCAAAATTATATGAATAAATAATAAAGACTCTTTTGGCAGCCTCCACGAAAAATGCGGCGGCTCACCTCAGTAACCGAATCAACTCTAGCGAACTTGTCATCTACTAGCTCCGTCTTTACCAATAGTATCTGCATAGACATGCAGGTAAGGAGTGAATTATACGTAAATATAACCCAATAGGATCCTCGACACGCCACTCTGAATACCTCTGGATCAAGTGTTAGAACATACAAACAGACAAAGAGCACAAAAATTATTTCACAATATAATACTCAACAAAGTTTAAACCAATATTTAACGGGAAACACTTTATATCTCCACATAATCTACACTAAGGACTTGTCATTAACGGCTTTGCAGGAAATTAACCAAACACCCCAACGAGTTCATGGCAGCATACATAATACCCCAAATCTACCACGGCGGCATAAGCAATACCTCGAATCTACCACGACGGCATACACAATGCCCCAAATATATTACGGCAGTGAAGAAATAATTTCTAATACCCCAACGCCATAGCACGAGGCTAGCCACATCACACCATATCACAAATCACTTATTAAATAATTTTAGCTTTTTACCAAAATAATATATATTTGCGGCTGCTCAACGACCACCGATTTTGCCAAGTGCACGCTCGTCCCAACACATGGACCAGACTGACAAAACATATTATCAAAACGAATTTTAAAAAAAGCATCAAAGCTTAAAGTCTCACTTACCTCGCAAATAACAAATTTTCCGACCTTGCAATATTTAGATCACCAACCAAACGGCCTCCGATGACCTCAATCTACATAAAAATATTAATGAATGATATCAATTATGCTAGTCGGTTTATCTCCTAATTCTTGTACCAAACTCAATAAGTGATACGCTAACAATTCAACTAATCCTTAAACACTCACGTATGTAAAACTTAGTAAACTTGAAAGATTTCTAAGCATATTGGATTCCCCTATTCTAATACCCTAACTAGCATAAATGGGCGGCAGCGTGAAGTAAGGGCTTGGTCCCACGTTTTTTAAATCCCTAAATTATATCCAAATTCTTTAATAATCTACTAACATGTGTGCTTAGAGATCGTTTGGTACGAACACAAGTAATACAGGAATTAGTAATGCAGTTAGTAATGTAGAGATTGTAGTGCTGAGATTATTTTTTATCAAGTATTTGGTTCATTGTATTAAAAATTAACTATGCAATATATAATCTAAGCTTGTGTTTGGTTTAAACCTGTACAAAATCTTCTTTACAATTATACCCTTGAATATTCTTCTTTTTGTATATAAAAAAATTTAGGAAAAGGGTTTGAGGGGCGGTTTAGTAATTTTAGGGTCTTATCCAGGTATAGTTAATGCAAGGATTAGTAATCCCTTAGTTTTTTTGGTATTAGCTAAGCCCTCCTATGAGGTATAAGTAATTTATGTATTAGGTATGCATAAATTGAATTGAGCAACCACACATTGTATTGGACGGATTAAATTTTTATACAGGGATTATTTTACTTAGTACAGCCTACCAGGCGGTCCCTTTGAGTTTTTAGCCCGTTAATCACTTATTTAATACCATATATCATATAATAAAATAAATTCCTTTTTACTTGTTAGTTATATGACCCAATAGCTACAATCAAATTTATTCTCTAATCCCCAAATTAATAAGTATATAAATAAATAAAAATCGAGTTATTACATAAACGAACAAGAGTAGGCAATCAAAAATTAAGCCTTCTAAGTTATGTATCACTTGGTTTCTTAATTACGTCGATTGGTTAGGCTATAAGATCATAGAAGACTACAAAAACATCCAAATCATAAAGTACATTTATACCTTTTTGGTCCAACAAACTTAAAGAGGTGATTTTTTATAATGAAAAAAAGAGATCATTACATCATATTAAGCAATTTATAATGGAAACTTTTACAGATTTAATCCCTTTTTTTGCACTCAACTAATTTTACTTTTTTTAGATAATTGAAACTTGCAAGTTTCACACTTTCTCATCATCTCGTTGCTTTGTGATGTGATAAATGGACCTTGGGCGTAACTCAACTCCAAAAGACCAAGACCATATAAGGAGACCAAAGACCTTAAATCCCACCGATGTGGGACAACTCGACACACCCCCTCACGCCCAGGGCTGCACTCTAGAGCGTGGACAACATAAATGGGGGCCCAACATCGGTAACAATAATTGGGATGGGCCTGGCTCTGATACCATGATAAATGGACCTTGGGCCTAACTCGATTGCCCAAGACCATATAAGGAGATCAAAGACCTTAAATCCCACCGATGTGGGACTACTCAACACTTTAGATGAACAACCTTTTTTTTCTCTATCAAATAAATAAAACTCAGCCTACTAAGTGCATTATTTTATTGACAACATATATGAATTTTACAAGAAGAAGCTAAGCTAGAAATAAAATCACCATTTTCGTTATTTCTTTTTTCAAGATTAAAGCTTGGGAAAACAATTTTTCATGAAATAATACCAACATTCACCTCTTAACTCTAATATATGGGATGTTCGACTTGTCAAAATTCAAAATGGCCTTAGAATTGCTTTCTCTGCAAATATACACAAAGTTCACTTGAAGATGCACTTAAGGCTGTGATCTTACGATCAATGAAGTGAGTGATAATCACGAAAGACTATAATTCAAATTTCAGCACATACAAAAATTGTGCTAGGTAATGTGCCTAAGTCTAATGTGTAGAATTATCTGATACATATAATAATTAATGAGAGGTAGTATATATTCAGTAGAATAGTCAAGCTGTGCGCAAACAAAATTCAGTTGAAGAGTCAAAGGTGCTGACTTATTTCCTTTATATCATCGACAAGTGATGACATTTATCTAGGTTAGAGGCGGATTCAGAATTTAACTTTATGGGTTCAGACTTAAGGTTTTTAGTATTGAATTAATTGTATGTTTATAATTATGGATTCAGACCTATTATTTGTATAATTTCATTATATTTTTATATATAATTATTTTTCGCATAAAAAATACTGAGTTTAAATAAACCCTACGTAACAACACTCCATCAACCCCTAGCCTAGATGATACCCAAAGTTCAGGGGCAAACCTAGTATATTAATTTAGGATTCTTTTCGTACAGTAACTTTAATTCAAATCTTATATATACATTAAATATCGCTAAACTAATATAAAAAGATAGCTTACGACCTCAATAAAAATAAGATCAGTCGTGCTAGAATTCTGCACTCGAACCCAAAAAATACAATTTCAAAATAAGGATGAGATGGAACAGTACGAAGGATTTAGTGTATTATATAATATATGTCCATCAAATATTGGTTCACATTGTCAGATGTAATCTGACATTTAGCCACGTGTCCCCATCTCTCTAATCCCACAAAATTCCAAAGCAAAATTTCTAATGAAGTTTAAAAAGGAAACTTCCTTGAAATTTCGACTAGGCCCCCAAAACTTTGTCCCATTTCACATGATGTGATATCCAAAGGCCTGTCATGTGATATTACCAATTATTTGAGATCCAAAATTGACTTCCAAGTGAAATGTAAAATCATGAAATATTCAACTGCTGTAATAATGGCTTGAATTAAGTTGTACATTTGATATTTCAATTATTAGTGCACAAAGTATTTCGTATTTATAGAGTTTGAGAAAGAATTATATCTCAAAAAACGTAATATAGATAATCTATTCTAATACAAGTATTGTGACTGTTGTCACACCTCAAATTAGTGATATATAAGTTTTGCGATGATAATTTTACCGTCGCTTTAAAATTTCCCCTCCTTAACGGCAAATTATCATCATATGAAATGATCAAAAATTCGAACACAATCATTTTACGTATTAATTTGCATGCAACTCCAAGTTAGATCATTTAGAAACTCCAACAACTCCAAAGACCAAAGTTATTTAATGACCTTTAGAATGATTTTAGAATTTAGCTTAAATTTTACACTATAGTTCTTCATAAATGCAAATTCTCAAAAATCCTCATTAACATGATGTTATTACCTATTTAGAGTTATGTTGCTTGCACTTTTTAAAAATATTATCTGGTTATGTGTTGGATTTTCCAAAAGTAATATATCTTGAAGGATACGACACTAATACATTAATATTTTTGAAGAGTTTGAGCTACATAGATTTAGCTCCGTACATAGCTAGATATGATTAATTTGAGAATAGGGTAATAATATATTATAAATCATGAGTTGTACTGATAGTGTAAAATAATGTCCCTATCGATAGAGGCGGATATGGGTTCATCTGAACTGAGAATTTTTGATACCATGCATACATACATGTGAAAATCTATTAAAATTTCAACAAATAATAGATCTGAATCCACAATTTTATTAGTATGAATTATGTGCAAAGTTAAACTCATTAAATTTAAATTCTGAATTCGCCTCTACACAACGATCGTTGTGTATTGTAATTTAAATTCTTTCTCTTTTTTACCTTGTATCAACATTTATAACGGAGATTTCCCGTTTCAGAAAACTATATATAACGATGTTAGACACAAAGATTCTTGTTTACACCAACTCTTTTTTCCACCATTCTTTCTTCTTCAATATATTCTTTTTTATATATCTCAAAATATTCTACAAAGCCATTCCAATTCTTGATTTCCACTTGCACCCATATTTTCTTCTCAAGAATATAGTATACTCTTCACTAATTAATCAGAAATTATGGGTTTGCATCTTCTGATTATTGGAAAAATTAATCTTATGGCCACATCTTCTCAGAGTTTAAGTACTCCACTACTTGTTAGTTTACTATGGCCATTTATTTTGAAGTTAGCAGCTTTCAGTTGTAGACCAATTGGTCAAGTTTACTCAGATTTAGTTTATTCTTTGAGGCTTTTTTCCTTTCAAATGAGCCAAATAACTTTTAACACTACTACTGATCAGTCTACTGGTGGCTCGGGTGGTAGCGGCGGTGGTGGTGGCGGTGGCAACACGCGGTGGGAGAGAGCGGTCCGGCTTGTATGTGAGAGGATTACTCTTCATAGATATTCTCAGTTCTCAGAGACAGACGAGGAAAGTTTCCGTCAACTTTCCATGATTGCTCTTTGAACTGATGGGACGGACTTAAATGGAATAACATGGACAGTAAGGATTCTTACATATTCAAACTGAAGTTGAAATGTTGTTATTGTTGCTCATTGAACACAATTGAATATGTCAAAGTGTTCAGTGAAACGCTCGAGTATAGATTTCCTATGTTCATGTAAATGGTTGGAGCATATCAACTCGTAAATCTAAAAGGATTGAGTCATTAGTCTAAGTGGATATGATTTGCAACAAACAAATTAGTGCCATTTGCTTTTTTTCAGGTAAGAGTTCTTATCATCACCATTTATGGTGTTTGTAATTCTTGAGGCCTATTAAATTTTCATTCTTAATCATTTCTACTTGTCCTTTGGACTGAGACGTGATTAAATGAAGCGATATGTAAAGTGAGAATTTACATACTCAATCTCGATTACTTGCTTGGAATTGAAACATTATTGAACACGACGAAATATGTCAAGTGTCCAATAAAATATTCGAGTATAGTCTTTTATGTTCATCTAACATTTGGAGATGTTCGATTCGATCATAATTTTAAAAGGATTAAGTCATTAGTCTAATCGGATATGGTTTGTCCACATGCAAATTATTAACGTCAATTAGTTCTATGAATCGAAATGTTGTTTGTAATTTTTCAATGCCTATTGAATTTTTGTTTTAATCGTGTCCTTTAGCGTTGTATCTAAAACGACGCAAACAAACACTACACTATTTTGCTCTTTTAATTATTCATTAATTTGCATAGTTTGCTTTTTCTTGCTACCAGATTGATTCTTTTCTTTATCAAGTGGACAAGAATGTGCTTCCTTTGAATCAGATGCTTCTTTTTTATGGTTAGAAAATGAAAAAGAGAATCCCATAAACATGTTCTAATCTTTTTATAGGCATGTTAAATTTTATCACTAAAAATTGTGCCATGGATGTTAAGTGTGGAGCCTGATTAATATGTGATAGTACTGTCATATATTAATGTTTATGCGGATCAATCTTCGCGCTGAGGTTGTCGGGGGGTGTGGAGGGCGGGAGCCCGGCAACATCAGCGCGGGGTTCGGGGCAGCGTCCCGACCCATTTTTTAGGTTGTACTGTTTATTCTCCTTTTATTCTCTGTAATTGTAAATACCCTAAATTATTAATATATATAGCCCGCCGCCGTGGAAGTTTACCCTAAGGGGTGTTACCACAAAATAAGTCTCTCAGGTTTTTCTCCCTCTCAATTTTTCTCTCTTCAAGATTTCTTCATCTTCTTCATCAGTTCAGAGTGTTTGAGTGAATCGATCCTAACAATGGAATGGTAAGTACTCATTCATCCTGATTCGAATCCTGACAATGTAATTCGTCTTTAGTAGAAAATGCTTTGCCTGAGTCCTAACAATGAAGTCGTTTTTAGTAGGAAATGCTTTACCCTTATAGCGGGACTTCAGACACAGATGCTGATTAGTTAGCCTCCAAAATAAGTATCGGACACTAGGTGGAAAACAAAACAAATTCTAATTTTAGTATCACCTCTTAATAATACTAACTTATCATTCTTTTGACGTAAAGTTCACCTCTTAAACGAGTTCAATTTCTGTGCATTAATGGCGTAAAGTTCATTTTTAAACCATCAAATTATTAAAATGACCTATAATAATAGTTAATTGTTATAGTAATTCTAGTTTTTTTTTTAATGCAGGGAGAATTTATAGATTATATATAACAAAAATATTTTAGAATAAACAATTGAATTTGTACTTTTCAGATAAAAATTTACAAAAGAATTATTTTTATCTTATTTGTACAATCCGAATTTTTTACAAAAGGAATTCAATTGAACCTCTTTGTAATAAAAACACATAGTATATGATTTAACTTTTTCGTCATTCATAATTAGTAAAATTGTGTTGTCATCACAGTTAGCAATTTTTTTTCTTTTGTAAATTAAGTAATCTATAAACCACAATAGAAATTTCTATATTCATTTTGACATTATACTTCTCCATTGAAGCAGTAGATTTCTCCAACAAAAAATTTCTTTTACCTCTTCATTACTAAAATATACATATACATATATATATATATATATATATATATATATATATATATATATATATATATATATATATATATATATATAT
>MCJB01001164.1:0-14933 GCA_002018475.1 Nicotiana obtusifolia | reverse complement strand
TATATATATATATATATATATATATATATATATATATATATATATATATATATATATATATATATATATGTGTGTGTGTGTGTGTGTGTGGAGTATTTAAAGACAATTATGTTAGAAGATATATGATCAAGGCAATCCTAGATTCCTAGTGTTCAACTTCACTGAGTGTCTCTACATTTCAAGTCATGGTTGGGGAATAGTTATCTTTATTATCTATTTTTTCCTGAAAAACTCTATGCTTTTTCAGTCAAACGGCGATTTAACTAATTCTAGCATTTCTTCGATTTTCTTAAAAGAGGAAGAGAAAAAAACTTTTCAAGAAAGTTCATTTCTCTTATATTTATATTATATCTGGGTGGTTTAAAAAAAATATCAGTTTCCTACTCTAAATTAAATACGCGTAATCGGACTTGCTTTTTACATATCTATATTGGGACCCTATTCACCTCTTTGAGTGAATCGAGAAATAGGTTTGATTGTCCATCTTTTTGATATTGTTCTATTCTAAATCACTAAGAAAAAAGACAAATAAACCTCCTGATTCTATTTATAAAAAAAAAAAAAAAATACCCCCGTTTAATTGACTTGAATAGTTAAAGGAAAATATCCAAATCCATGTTTTATTATTTTCAATAATCCATACTTGTTTCAGGAAATTAATATTTTAGATTTATTAATTGAGTTTATTGGGTGAAAAGAGAAGAAAAATCTCTAAAATTCTTTTTTATCGGATGTCCCCGAAGGGACCCTAAAATTCTTAGAAAATAGATAACTATTCCTATCAATAAGAGATGCCACGTCACTTTCTAAGGGCCCTGTTTTTTTATTTATATATAGATAGATATAAATTGAACTTGGTTAAGAAAACATTTACCCTCTAATTTAAAATAATATTTCATTTTGGATGGAAACTGTACATTTCCCTTTTCTTGCTCAGTCCCTACCAATTTAATATAGTCATCTCTTAACAGAGTATTGAATAATCGTGAACCTCGCTTTAACTTCTTTTAATTTTGTCCCTTTTTCATTTTATTGTTAATTGATCAAAAAATATTACGTGCATTTAACAAACCACAAAAATCACACACTTATTGTCAATATAAGAGACATGTGGTTTGATGACTTTTGACTTCTTTTTATTCTACCTGGATTCTTTATTTTATATAAATTACTTTTGAATTTTCTTCAAGTGATACTTCTTTTGCTCGTTTTGTTTTGACATACTTTCTGTTTAATATAAAAAATGAATGTCAGAAAAGATAAAGTAGCTTTAAGTATTTATCGTTGTCTAACTTTACTTTACTAATGGTCATAGTTATGGTGACTAACGAATGGGCTCATGTGATGAACTTTTAATTAAAGACGAAGTCGAGTCTACCTTTTACAACTAGACATTCTCTACTCAGACGAACATTTGTACTAGAGAGTTTGATCTTAGCCAAAAGGCTGAGAAAGGTATCCGAACATCTGTACTAGTAACAACAACAACAACAACAAGCCCAGTAATTTCCAACAAGTGGGATCTGAGGCAAGATGTACGCAGCCTTACCCCTACCCTGGAAGAGCAAAAAGACTGTTTCCAATCGACCGTCGGCTGGAGAACGGATGAAAGGAAAGGTAATTGCAACAACATCTGTACTAGTAATAATTTAATATTCCACTAACACAGAGAATAAGCAAAGAAACCTAAAGCTTAGACCAAATATACAACTATACAGTCATATTTGCTACTAATTGGAAGAGGCACCTAACAGAATTACTACATACTCAGAATAACCAGACCTGAATTCCAAGAAATCCAGTCTTCAGAAATGTTGCCTCTCACGGCCAGTCTCACTTGTAATTGAAAATCCAATACCATTTGCTTCAGTTCTAGCCACTTCTAAAATGAAAACAAACGCTGTTTAGACACAAGCCAGAGGAACCGTTGAGCTTGCTGTCTCCAGTTCCTGAAAATTCAGAAAACACGTATATGCGATCAGAATGAAAAACTCCTTTGTTCTAAAGGTAATTATTAAGATGTTAAAAAAATGCATTGACTACCTCTAACCTTTTAGATCTCATATCAAGATAACTTTGAGTTTTTCAATGCATCATTATGCACCAAAACATATAGTTTCTATGGCTTCATATTTGCGCACAAAATTTCCAGCTAGATCTCTCAAACTATATTTTTATGCCGTTCAGAGTATCTTTATGGAAGTACTATACTTAAAAACCTCCCATACAATGGTGGTTATTGACTTAATTCAATCAAATGAATCATAAGATTTGCAAATCTAGTATAACAAGATTTCCTTGGTAAATGGATGAAAACCATCAAAGTTTTATGCACAAAAGCAAATCAGGAACATTCAATAAAAAACCTAAACCACAAAAGTAAGAAAACAAGTTGAAAGTCACTAACTGCTGCATGAAAGGAAGGTTGCCCTGAGGAAAGCTGTACCTGGCGCATTTGAGAGACTTCTGAAGTATTACGGACTGGAAGTCTTAAATTGCGCTGATCCTGTTGCTGCAGATCTAACTTTTCCAATTTCTTTTCATAAAGTGCAAATTCCTCAGGCTTCTCCCACTGTTTGCATGTTTTCAGGCATCCACACATTATGAGGGGCATGGGATCCAGTGTTTAAAAAGAAATTGGACAAATGAAACTTACCCTGCTTTCACACGTCATGCAGTTATAATAATATACAAATCCATCAGGACAGATATGTTCACTCCATTCACAATCTATAGACTCCACCATCTCACCATTTAAAGATCTTGCATTGACAGAAGATGCAGCTGATGGCAAAACATTATCTGATCCGACATAAGTGCTGAAAACTGTCTGAGGATTGCTTATGTTATTTGGAGTCTGCAAAAAGCAACAGATACTTGAAACATACTTTTTTTTTCTAATTATCTTACGTAAGTAATTATGTACTGGAGATTGCATTTTCTTTAAATAAGGAAGTTGCACTTTTCAAATAGGCAAGACCATTTGCATTGTGATAAAAAGATCGAGCTCCTTTGTCAAAGAGGCAGAAAGATTAAGCTCTTATAGCACAAAATTAGATGTACTCTTGAAAAAACATACCGCTCTTAATAGAAAAAGTTAGGCTATTCTAATAGTAAAACTCGTATTACAACATGCTGCCATCTACTTAATGGAAAATATTGAAGGATAACCTTATTTGGACTCTGGTGATTAGACTGGTTAGCTGCTATATTCCCATTAAATTGCTCATTCATATGGGATGGCACCCTGCAAGTTATAAGTTTCAGATAAGGAAACCAGCAAGTAAAAATACAAGAGGCAAGATAAATTAAAAGCTAGTCTAATGCATTGGACCAGAGTAGGACTTGAATAAGAATGCACCGGGAAAGAACTGAAGGAATAAAGAGAATGTGGTATAGGAACAAGCATCTATAGCAACTAGTTACAGAAGATACTAGATGCTGGACACGATGACTCTGGGAAGTAGATGCATTGTTTTAAAAGGCGGAAGTGTGAAACTAGGCACTTCATCTCAGATGGAATGAGGTGAGTCCTGAGGCACAGTACGTAAGTCCCATGAATATTTAATTTTTTACATTTTTATATAAAAATAAATCATAAACATATGGAAAAACTATTCCTATATATACTGCATAAACAATTGTATGAAATTCATAAAATTCCAATAAGGAAATAGGAAATGAAATTCTTTTTTTTTTATAGAGTTGATGTCTGGGCCAGCTTGCACGCACCTCCACTAATCCCACTGGGTACCTATACCTCCCACCAGCACAGGTACCGAATAACTCATAGATACTAATGTATGAAATTCATCAAAAATCCAATAAAGAAATAGGAAATTAATATAAATCTATAAGCAATTAAGCACACAACAAAAAAAAAATATAATAGTAACAGAGATATAAATTAACAGTGTTCTAAGTGGCATCTAACAACTCAAAAAAGAAAAGCCAAAAAGAAAAAAAGACCTTTGCAAGGAAAAATGTCAAAAGATCAAAGTGGTTTTGTATGTATATGCATACCCACACATATAGGGTCTTGCTAACATACTACATGAAGGTAGTATGTTAGCACCCTACCAATTTTTATGTTCTCAAAAATAACCTTTAGAGATACATTATCCACATATTAGTAAAATGGGTATTTTCCTCTTTCCATTTGAACAACTAACCACGACTCATTTTTTGGCCTCCAATGGAAAAGGTCAATGAACAACTAATATCTCAGAAATCATGATGCTAACTGTTGTTTGCTAAAAACTCATTATAGACTTAATGTCTGGACCAGCTTGCACGCACCTCCACTAATTCTACTGGGTACCTATACCTCCCACCAGCACAGGTACCGAATAACTCTGTCCACCAATGCCTAGATACTAATGTATGAAATTCATCAAAAATCCAATAAAGAAATAGGAAATTAATATAAATCTATAAGCAATTAAGCACACAACAATAAAAAAATATAATAGTAACAGAGATATAAATTAACAGTGTTCTAAGTGGCATCTAACAACTCAAAAAAGAAAAGCCAAAAAGAAAAAAAGACCTTTGCAAGGAAAAATGTCAAAAGATCAAAGTGGTTTTGTATGTATATGCATACCCACACATATAGGGTCTTGCTAACATACTACATGAAGGTAGTATGTTAGCACTCTACCCATTTTTATGTTCTCAAAAATAACCTTAGAGATACATTATCTACATATTAGTAAAATGGGTATTTTCGTCTTTCCATTTGAACAACTAACCACGACTCATTTTTTGGCCTCCAATGGAAAAGGTCAATGAACAACTAATATCTCAGAAATCATGAAGCTAACTGTTGTTTGCTAATAACATGTCATAAAAACAAGAAATAAATAAAATAAACAAAAGCAAACCTTGCAAGAAAACCATGTTCTTTAGTGCTTTGATTTTGTCCCAACTTCAGAAGGAGGAGCAAAAAAAGAAAGCTAGAAATTTAAATAAAGGGAACAGCGGAGATTTGGGTTCGATAACACAGGAACACAACCCAAATAAAAAGCATGACAGCTAGACAATCTTGTAAGAGAAGAAAGATCTAGTAAAGCAAAAAGATAAAAGAGCCTGCCAATTTCTGGCCTCAACAATTTCTTCCCTACTGTGCTGCTGCCGTCGAAGTAGTTTTTGCTTATTTGGGGCCCAATGAAGAGAGTTTGGACAAAAATAATAGGGAATTGCCAATTTTTTCCCCAATTTACTAAAAGCTACGAACATGCGTGTGGTCTTGAGACGCCTTCTTTGCCCTGGACTTACGCCTTTGGGGTGTGCACCCACTGATATCTTCATCCCCCAGAATCGCTCCAGTGCGCTTACACACACCCTGCCTTAGGCGCGTCCCGGGACTAGCCCAAAGAATGCTTTCCAAAACACTGGTTAGAAGTGCTTAACTCTCTCGATCAAGAGAATCTGAGATATCACACTCAGGAGAGAAGAATATCAGCTCCATTCTAGTTTCTTCAAATTGTGTTCAACTTTTTCATCCAAAATAACAATTTGTTTTTTCGGAAAGAGTATTTGACTCATCCAACAAAAAGTGGTACTCCAAAACTAGCAATGGTTGATCCATACAAAGATAAAGGGAAGAGTAAAATTTCATGGACGGATACACACCTCGACTCACCCACCTTGGGCTTCTTAGGATCCGCAAATCGAACAATCAACGGCTGATGACAGACCTGAACCACAAGGGAATGGGAGAAAGGATATTTGGTTTCAGACCTGAACCACAAGAGAATGGGAGAAAGGAGATTGGTTTCAGATTAGACCATAAATATATATTAATACAGGGGCTTACTTTCGTCGATACATAGGTACCATGTAGTGCATTCATTGCCGCAACCGCCATGCCTTTACAAGCAAAACTAACAAAAGCACTTCCTTCAAGGCAGGAATAATTCAACGCCAAGAAGAAAAAGTTAAAAAACAGAGTATGTATAGACAATCCAGAAGTAGGTCAGCACATATCAATTTTACGTACAGGTAGCAGAACAATAAGCATGAGCACCAAATATGGCAAATGCAATTACACTATTCAAACATGTCCAGAAGCAGTGCACTTGATTGGTAAAATTGGGTGGCAAAATTAGCGCATGAAAATATGATCCACGCAAGTCTGGGCAGGATGGGCTGGGCATATCTTCATTGCCAGCCAATTTGGGCACAACCCAAGTCGGCTCATAAGCTTGGCTGATTTGGGCTAAAGCCTAAATATGTAGCCTAAATAGACCTATAAGAGAACTTGTATATATTTTAGAAACTTTTGTTTGATATAGCCATAATAATAAATTTGAAAATAACATAAAATATAGCCATAATAATAACAATAAACAATAATAAATTTTTATTTGGAAACACAACAAATTATAAGAAAATAAAAGTAATTGAAACTTTGTTAGAGTTGGGTGGGTTAGGCTATAATCTAGTGTTTAGCCACATCTTGACCTAACTCATCTCAGCCCAAGTAACATTTAGGCGGGCTAGTGACCCATCCATTATTTTGATTTAACCCATTTTGACCTGCCTAAATTCAACCAACTCGCCCACTTAACACCCTAGGTAAAATTGGGAACATGCAACCAGCTGAACTGTTGGCAGCAACTTAGAGAAGAAGCCATAGCGACAGGGATATATGTCTTAAACTAGGTTCAGTGAGAGAGCATCTTTTCAAACTGTTACCAAATGCAAACGCTCCTGCATGGTAAATGTAAAAATAATAATGAGAGAGAACAGAAGAGAAAGAGAAAGAAAAGAGTTGTTACATACCACGGCGTTGTTTTTGTTCATCAAGCAAGAAAAAAACTTCTTCAACAACTCCATATGGAGAAAATACCTGCCACCAAAGGCGTGCATCCAAACTCAGAACTTTTCCATTGGCTCAAAAGTGAAATAAATTGTCCCTCGGTCTCTTATCTGTTACTTAATTTGACCGTGTATATAGATTGAGGATTTATTTGGATTTCATATAATATAGAAATAAAGAAATAATCATTTACTAATGGTACATGATACCATGATATGAATTCGTCTTTCAAACATGGGAACTGAATAAAGCTTGTTATTTGACATAGTCATGAAGCGTTACACATCCTAGATCGAAAAATGTGTCAGGTAAAGTGGAATGGAGCAAGGATTAATCTTTATCACTTATATCCATGAAATGAAAATTATAATTGATAAACCTATAACCATGGCATTACTGCAGAATTATTTGCTACATATTTCTTTTTATCCAATAGCACTAAGAAAAAAAAAAGCTAGAATTTGAGCCCAGTACGTAAAATATATAGCATGAAAATATTAGAACGTTAACATGCAGATTCTTTGCATCTGTATACAGAATGCACAAATTGGACAAAGAATAACAGTGAAAAAGGAAGGAGAAAAAGGGAAGATAGAATCTGCATGTCTTGGCTTAAAACACATATATGTGGAGCATACATGCTCAACTTCTCTTTTGGAAACTTGTTTCCTCAGACCACCAACATAAAGTTTGTGATTGTGTTCACCCAAGCTTCCTACAATGAGAGAGAAAAGAGATAAAAGCGGATAGAAATAACAACATAATGCAAATAAACACCTAGAATTCTAGAGGGGCAAAGAGATAACTGAGAATTCAGACTGTAAACACTTGAGAAGATACTCCATGTCAATTCATCAAAAATATTATTTTGAAATACTCATTCCCTGGATTCTGTTCAGAATTCAAACCCTTACAAAATGCAGTTTCCCCCAGCAGTACCAACAGATCTATGAACAGATGGAGCCACTTGCAAATAATCATTCGTTTCATCTATCAAACGTAACAAATTACCAAAACACTTACCTCTTTGTCATGTAATACTTAAATGTTTCTCTGTGACCAGAAAAGATGTAGTTCTTGAATTCCATTTTCATTACCTTAGATTTCAAAAGTTTAGGTAGCTGGTCAAAATACCCTAGGTCCCTTAGCCTTGTGAGTATTATTCTTAAAATTGTTTACTATAGCCTTATCCTGACTAATGTGTTTTCCTGGAAAATATAACTTCAATCGTACATGGATTTTTACAGAGAAGCTTGTCAACTTTTACATACTCCCTTGGTGGGGAGTGAGTGGTGGACAACATAGATAGTAGAAGGGAGCGAATTTGCTTTATTAAGCTTATGATAACTCAAGTTGGCTATTTAAGGATAAGGACTTCGCAAGGGTGGGAGCTTTATTCATGATCCTTGTGTTCGGTATTAGACCTATATTATCTAAAATTTGAACAGTGAGACAACAAAACAATTACCAAGACGTTCTCGTTCCCCATCAGCATACCTAATTATTAAGGGAACCTCACCCTGCAAGCAAGAAATATATACAAACCGAGTAAGAGGAGATCAATAATTTCTTGAGAGGGTAAATCATTTTAACTTCACAACTGAGAAGGAAACTCACCCCAGGGAAAGTATATCGACCATGGAATGCTCCAATCGCCCTATCAGCTTCATCTAGCGTGCTATACTTCACAAAACAGCATTCTGCAGTGTAAATACATTATTCATTTTTATTCTGTTTAGGGAAAAATATTTACTTTTATCTGACGTCTATACTTGTCAAAAAGATCATATTATACTTCTCGGATGATACATGTGCCGAGAATATAGTGAATGTCAACAGCAGAAAATAGCAAGGAGGAGGAATAAGATTAAATCCTGGTATTTTAAATGATCCAGAGTAATTTAAATTCTTTGAATTGCTTTACGAATACATAACCCAGTGCAGATGGCATGACATTTGATAAAGCAACACCATCATTGTAAACTATAACAGTACACTACCAGATGGCCTGGCAACGGCAACAATTACCACATTCCTCTACCTTTCCTCAAACCAGTGGATTTATCCTTGAGCCGAACAACCTCAATAATATTCCCATGTTCAGCAAAAACAGAACGAACCTGAATTGAAAGAGGCATGTGTTAATATGTAGGAATACTTTCGAAATGCCCAGATGATGAACATAGTCAAACATGGAATCTGCAAGGACTTGAGTGATGAAATTTCAAATAGTTAAACATCCCAGAAAAATGAGAAGTTAATGGATCATTGGACAGGGAAAAGACCCAATGAAGCTGGACGAAAGCAAGTGGTTAACCCATTCTTCCAAGAGGGATGAGACTTATCTGTTGGTTTTCTGCACATAGGTCGGGACTGAGGTGTAGTTGATTGATTGTAATTGAATACCATGGATACCATATGGTCCATAACATATCCATTTAATTCAAGACAAATTAAGTATCTATGTAAAATATAGGACACCTAGAAATTCCAAAAATAGAGGAGTATACTCTACTTCACACAAGTTGTTTTGTGATATTGCAACTTATTTACAATTTAATAAGTTTTGAGGCGAAAAAGAAAATAGCTAATTGATATCCAGAACAAATATTTAAAAAATGGACCTTTGACAAAGGGAAGACAGCATGAACTTAATTCAAAGTAGTAGCCTAGTCTTAGTAGATGCAATGACCACAGTATGTTGCTAAAATTACTGGAATATACATCACCTATGTACTCTGCCGGTTGGTTGTTAGATCGAAAACCATGAGTCGCTTTTCATATGTAACTACTCACCAACAATATTTTCACCATACATGGATGCAAATGGAGGCAAAGTATTAATATAGGAGATACCAACTAGATTGATTAACATTTAATCGTTGGTGGTACAATTTTTCTTCAGTAACAAAAACTTTCATTAATAAACACCAAGTTACTGTAAAAAAAGTATGGGCAAGGTGCATATGCCTCAGGTAGAGCCGTAGAGTCATCCACTGTCTCAATAAATACCACATTAGTAAACTTACATTAACTATGATATTCTCCTGGTGTTTTTTGCATTTGGTCATAGATTTGCATGTCATTGTAGGTTACCTGTGAGATTTCTAGAATCTCTAGATTTATAAGACATTTAAGAAGGTCTCAAAAAATCAATTATTAGAACTGGAACGAGTGCCTAGCTAATTGAAGCAGAATGGATGTATAGACTTTCTTTTTAGATGAAGATGGATATAGATATAGAGGCTTTATATGGCCGACCTCAACTACTTTGGGGTTGAGGCTAATAGTAATAGTTCTTGTTGGTTATTATATATAAGCTCTTAAAAGCCTCAAGTCCCACTCTTTAAGCATAACTCATAGTGTGCAGAAGTCCACTTTGTCAGTACAACTAAGCGCCAACAGAACACAAGGTTTTTATGGCTCAATGGTCAATAAAGTGGGAGGAAAACCATGAGATCTCAGGTTCAAATCTCAGAGGAGGCAAAACACTGGGAGATTTCTTCTCATCTGCCAAAGCTTTGGTGGGCAAAATTTAGCGGTATCTGTGCTAATGGGAGGTAATTCGGTGGAATACTCGAAGTGTGCGCAAGCTGAACCGGACACCACCGTCATAAAAAACAACACACAACATAACAAGGAAAAAAGATATCATTATTCAAAATACTTAACGACAGAGACTTACATCTTCTTCTTCGGCTGGTCTTGGTACTCCTACAACATAGAGTTTCACAGATCCAAAATGAACCTGAGAGTCTAAAAGGTTTTCCAAAATTCAGAAAGTCATGCTTGTGAAATACTGCTACAGCTTACTGAGTAAAATACAACATGCTCAACATTTGGCTCTTTCGCTTCCAGGATTCAGCTAACTGAACTTTTACCAACATTTTGGAACGTATCTTTCCACCAATATTACACTAGGAGAATTTTGACTTACAATACTCTTTTCAATAGTTTCCAAAATATCCAAATTTTAGTTGAGTTTAAGTTCTATGCACTGACAGTAGAAAGATTTTCTATGCAATCAGGTCACTTAATGCAGGTAACTCCATTTAATAAGCATTAATTGATAACCTCTACTAAATCATCAAAAAAAAAAGTTGTTAAATCATAATAACCTACTATAACAGGTTAAATTGCATGGATATTGTAAAAAAATCTTTACACCTCAATGTATATAACCTTTACCAACATCTTAAAATGCATCTTTCTACCAGTTAACTTAGAATACTCTTTTGTACAGTTTCCAAAAAATATTAATTGAATTTAAAGTTCTATGAACTGACCGTGTAAAGATTTTGTACACAACCATGTCACTTAAAAGGTAATTGCAGGTAACTCCATTTAATAAGCATTAATCGGTAAGTTATAGTAAAAGGTACGTAGCCTAATATATCAGGTTAAATCTCCCTGTCAATATATATATAACTTAAACTCTTTTTATTTTTAACTCAAACTCATTTTAATTTTAAAAAAAATGAAATAATCAAGTCTCTAAAAAGTTAGTCAAATTTATTCTTGATAAGCAAAAGTGTCAGACAAATTAGAACCAGGTGATTTCTTTTTCGGAATTGTTAATTAGGAGCGGAAGAATAATACTTCGTACCAGATGCTGATTGATCGTAAGGTCTCTTACGAGCTGAAAGAGGTGGAGAACCACCGAAATTCTGCTCGGAATTAGGGTTTTGGTGGTGGTGATGTTGGCGGCGATTGTAGTGGTTGCCGTCGCCGAAAAAGTTTCTTCTATGATTGTCGTCGTTACGAGAGATAGTCTCGTCGGAAGGCCAATTCGGCGGCGCAGAATGAGGATTACGGTGATATTCCGGCTGGTTTCCACGGCGTTCTCCGTTACTCTGGTCCATTGTGCATGACGCGGTAAATTGATATTTGCAGTATTAATATGGCTTTAGTATTTATATATTTACTCCTATTTTAATTGTTATTATATTCTCTTTTGTTGACACTTTTTTACTTTTTGGAAGTCATTTTAAGTCTTAAAAAATGTTTATGTAACTTTTAAAACTTCGAAGTATTAAAATATTTAGCTTCTAAATTTAACTGTGAGGTTTTCCTATCAAATTAATTTTTTAGCCACTAATTTAATATCTCTTATCTGTGTGTAAAATTAATATCTTAAACTCGACTTGGTATTATAGGAAATGTTGATTCGTTAAATAATGATAAATGTACCTTGGACCTAACTGCTAACTTATGAGGTAGGATTGCCAAGACCATATAAGGAGATAAAAAACCTCAAATCTCATCGATGTGGGACAATTTAATACACCCTCAAAATCATATAAGGAGACCAAAAAAAACAAAAACCTCAAATCTCATGTGGGATAACTCAACACACCCCCTCACGTGTGGGTAACAATAATTGGGATGGGCCTGGCTCTGATACCATGATAAACAGACCTTGTGCCTAAGACCATACAAGAAGACCACAGACCTTAAATCCCACCGACAAAATCTCACCGACGTGAGACAACTCAACACATAATATATGGATAGTTTCAAATTTTTGAAGTGATTTTTTAATTCGAGTTGTCTAATTTTTGTGAGCGTATTAAAATTCTGTTTTAACAAAGGGCTGCTATTATACGCAATTTAGTCGGAGAAATAGGAAATTGATTTTACTTTTTCATTTGACCTGAGAGAACCGAGAGGTAATCGGAAAGTTGGTTTTCCGAAACTAAAACTAAAACCAACTAGGAAATGCTCAAATAGGAAAGTCCAATCCCAATCCTACTCTATTCACGTTATTTCAAGCTCTTATATATAGAGCACGAAATTCTCTATTTTTAACAATTACATTATATTATCGTTCGTTCTCTTATCATTCATTCTGTCTGCATTATATTCCTTAACTTGCGATCATTTTCTGAACCATATGTGAACACGGAATACTTCGTGCACTAAACTGTCCCTCTATTTCATCGCAGAGATGGCTGATTACATTGTGTCTTTCTACGATTCCCAAATCGAAGTTACTGTCACCAAAGAAGCAACAATTGTTGATCACTGGATTCTGCAAATTGTGCACACACCTCGTCGTAGACTCCACAAGCTCCTTATCGGTCTGAATATCAAATGGCTCCCGAGTTCTAAACCCGAGGACGACCACTCAGTTGCTCTTCTCCTGCTCTGTGTTGGCGATCGTTGCCTAATATTTCAACTCCTTCACAGAGATTTCATTCCTCAAAGCCTCATAGACTTTCTCATTGACCCGAAGAACACGTTCGTTGGTATTGGAGTTGAGGGAGATGTTGAGAAGTTGCTATGTGATCATGGGCTGTACGTGGCGAATACTGTTGATTTGAATAAACTGGTATTGTTGACATTCGAAGAACAAGTGTATGGAAAGTTAGATTTGAAGCGAATGGCGAAAGCAGTACTTGGAAAAGTTATGATGGAGAAGCCGCTGAATGTTACTTTGAGTCAGTGGAATGCTGAGAATTTGAGCTATGAACAAGTTGAATATGGTGCTATTGATGCTTTTGTGTCGTTTGAGTTAGGGAAGAATTTGTTTAATATACTGTCGAACAGAGATAGCCGTTGTGTTAAGTTTCAGCCATGGCTGCTGCTAAAAGAGACGTTGAGGAGACTGCAAAACCTTGCTCTTGATTTGAATATGAAATCTTGCTCCTGATTTATTAATATATACCCCATCGCCGTGGAAGTTTACCCTAAGGGGTATTACAACGAAAAACTTATCTTCTCTCTCTCACTCTCTCTCTACTTCAATTTTACTCTCTTCCAGATTTCTTCATTTTTTTCATCAATTCAGAGTGTTTGAGTGAATCGATCCTAACATGAAATAAATACATCAAATGAGAAAAGAGGCCAAGGACTGATAAGAAAAGTTTTTATTGTTAGAATAGATAATTGTAGAAGTTTTGGAACTTCTTTTTTCTTTTTGTAATAGCAGTTTCTACATGTAACTTTTTTCTTGAGAATTTATAATACGTACATTCATATTATTTTTGTTGTCTAAAACTAAATTGCAAATAGTAACAGCCTTTTGTTAAGACAGAACTTCTAGAGTCAAACTAGTTTAGTTTTGGTTTTATGCCTTAGTGAAACTGCAAATCCAAAATAAAAGCACGCCTACAAAAATGGGACAACTCTTAACTCTTAACTCTTTTTTGGCTTACGATTCAGTGTCTCGTATTCGCTTTTGGACCTGACTAATTTGGGTTTGGGGTCAATACGCAATTAGGCACAGTGCCTAGTCTTCATCGTTTACGACTAGGCACTACTAAAAATCAGGGTTTTAGAGACCAAAAATTAGCGACCAAAGTTGGTCTGCCACAAAAAGCGACCAAAATTGGTCGCCAAATTACAAAAAAAAATGAAAAAAAAAACTTAAATCCAATAGCGACCAAAGACGGTCGATCCTTGGTCGAAAAATCGTCAACATTTTGACCGCACTGGTCAGACCAGGTTGGTCAAAGAAAATTCACAATTGGCGACCAAGTTTGGTCGCTTATCTGGACCCACGTTTAAAAATAGCGACCAAAGGTGGTCGCACATGGAAGGAAAATTTTATGGGGAGAAAAGCGACCACAGTTGGTCGCCTATCTGGAAAATTAAATTAAATCAGATTTTAGTTTTGCGACCTACTTTGGTCGCTTATTGTAGGAAATTTTATGGGCATATATGCGACCAAAGTTGGTCGCTTCCTGAAAAATTAAATTAAATCAGATTTTAGTTTGGCGACCAATTGTGGTCGCTTATTGTAGGGAATTTTATGGGCATATAGGCGACCAAAGTTGGTCGCTTCCTGGAATATTAAATTAAATCAGATTTTAATTAGTAGACCAACGTTGGTCGCTTATTGGAGGGAATTTTTTATCAGGAAAATTAAAATAAATCAGATTTTCTTTTGGGGACCAAAATTGGTCGCTAATATAAAAGTATATATATTGGCGACCAATGTTGGTCGCTTTCTTGTTAACATTTTACCAAAATTAAACTCAATTTTGTATTTACTGCATGTCTAAATAAAATAAATGTAAGCCATTAACGCTTTTGTAATAAAAGGGATTAATATGCAATTAAGTGTATTACGGAGCGTGCGTGCAATATATTTAGTATATATATACTA
>MCJB01001163.1:10938-27161 GCA_002018475.1 Nicotiana obtusifolia | reverse complement strand
GGGGGGAGGGGGGAGGGGGGAAGACATAGGAGAAGGAGTCAAAGTTCCTTATTATGTTTCCTAGTTTATTCAGACATATTTGATGCTTTCCTAGATAGTTAAGATTTTATTTTTCTTTTCCCAAGATTGTTGGAATTACTTTCCAATATTGACTTGTTTTTTATTTCCTAGAGTTTTACTTGTTCCTATGGTAATTGCACTTGTTGTCCAAAGTAGTTTAGGACTTTATTTTCTTGTTTTATAGGTAGAATTTTGTGACCTCTCTCTATATATAAAGGGGTATCTTATTTGCTTTTAAACTTAGACTATTATAAATAAAAATTATGAAATTTTTTTTGCACTCTTGTATGTGGCTACTCTTGGATTTATTCTTCAACATTTAAGACTCAACTTAAGGTGGTAAGATTAAAATCTTTCAAAATCTTACATCACTTGTAGGTATTCAAGAAAGGTGATAAGTTTAGGCTTATTGTTGTTCTTGTTATTCTAAAGAGACGGGTTTCACAATCTATCTCTTATTTTTAATTTTCTATCAAAGGCGATTAGTTCGTCGTTACCTAATTATTGTTGTTAGGATTCAGCTTCAAGAATAGACTTCTTGAATTCAAGAAACTCTTTCTTGAATTCAAGAAACTCTTTAATTTCTATCTTCTTTTTCGTTTCCCTATTTTCTTTTAGCTTCCGCACGTTTCTTGATTTTCTTGTTTTTTCTTTAGTAATTCTTGAATCCCCTATCTTGTTGTTATCAACAACCATTCTATTGCTCCTAGATCATTCTAAAATCTCAAATTGTTATAATCAACATCATTCTTCATCATCTATAAGATAAATAAGTCTCTTAATGAATAATCAACAATCAACAACCCATACCTATAACTATTCATGCCATTCTATCAAACCCATCAACTTATATCTCATGAATTTAGAGTCTATAATCATTAATCCAATGCTATAATCATTTAGAGGTTGAAGATATTTCCTTTTGGCGTTAATCCTCCTGAATTCGAGTTCTAGGGTTGCTTTTCTCAATAATGATGTCCCAATCGAATATCTAATAATTTGAAGGGTTTACCCATATTAATAAGGTATTGGAGAATTAAAATTAACTTATAATCAAGACTAAAACTTATCTTTAAGGGTGGAGGGACCTTGGAGGAAGTTAGGTTCTTGAGAGCTTCCCTTTCTAGAGCAAGTTTTTGTGTTTTGGGGTGTGTGGGACGAAGTAGGGCTTTTAAAACGACCCCCCGGGTGTGCACCCACGCAGCTGAAGGCCCAAAAGTAAACCCGAATGCACAGTAAGGGCAGTAGCACTGCCACAAGTGCGCTGCCGCACATAGGACAACTAGGCGCGCACCTGGCGTGCATACTATGCGTTGTCCAAAAAAAACGCACATAAATTTTTTTTCATAGATATCCATTTTGGGCTCCACAATATATCATTGGAAAGGTATTTCAAAGGGCTACAACTTTCATGTTTTACAATTTTCCAAATTTGCAACAGATTTGCACGAAAGACTATTGGAAGACAGACCTTTCATAAACTTAGTCGATTTTATCGAATCTTATGCACATCACTCTCCGTCTTGACTCCAAATTAACTATTTCCACCCATACTCATCCCGATAGGACTTCACATGTCTAAAATACCGTATAAATACTCATTTAACACGTCCACACCTAATCCGAATTTAGGGAGTGTTACATTACCTCCCCCTTTGGATCATTCATCCTCGAATGATTGTCTTTTTTGTAACTACGGCTAACTCTGGATCTTAAACGTGTCTGATGGAAACATGTGAATATTGAACTATCATGAACACATGTATACTAATTTGAATGAATACATAATTACTAAGCTGTTGAGATACTGAACTGAATGACTACGGAATTGATTGAATATTGAATGACATGAAGATTATAATATAAGGTCTAAATGAAAAGTTTAGTTACTTTCAACATTTCTCTAAAACACCCGCCAACTACTAGAGCATAACACGAGTCTCATAGGGCATCATAATACGCATAACATGAAACATATACGGGAATACTAGTCTGGCACAAATGTTTGAGTACTGAACCGATATGAATATCTGAGTACTGAACTGACACCAATATATGAGTACTGGAAACTTGAATGTCATAACATGACAAGTGAAGTACTGGTGTACAACCTCCAATTCTTGTGGCAACTCTAACTCATAAGCTACTTCTCCGATCCTTCGTAGGATCCTCTACGGCCCGATGTATCTAGGACTGAGCTTTCCTTCCTTCCCAAATGTTATAACGTCTTTTGAATTGCGCTCAAATTCACACCTCAAAACAAGGTATGAAACGATCGATTGCAATTATAGTAACCCAATGAAGAATCAGGATCGAATCCACAGGGAGCTAGATGGGAGTTAGGAGTATATATTCTAATGTGTGAAATTGAATTATCTTATTTTGCACTTCCACAAGAAAGGGTTTTGTTTCTATTTTTATTTTAAAACGAAAGATTGCAAAATAGAGAACTAAGACAAAGATAATTATTTTTGATGTTTTACCTAGGTGTTTGCCTATTGATCGGGGTGTATTATAGCTATCAACTCTCAATTACCCACTCAATACCTCTCTGTCAGAGAGGTTTTGCCCAATTTGGCTTTCTCAAGACCAAATGGGTGTCACATAATACAGTTGATAAAAGCTCAAGTCGGGTTATTACTATCTCTAGGGTGAACCCTTTAATTGGGTTAATCAATCTCTCGATTGACCCAATTCATTGTTAGCCAAGTTTTCCTAGACTAAGCTCTCGCTCTCAAGTAGAGACTAAGTCAAATAAGCATGAACTAATGTTTGCAACCATTAATTGCACAAACTAAACATGAACTAGACTAAATAATAAACACCCAATCATAAACAAGCACTAATTTAATTACCCATAAGGTGAACACACTAGGGTTGGGTCACAACCTTACTAAAAATCTAGCTACTCATATTTGAAATTGAAGAAAGAGAAGAAGAAATACTAATTAAACTCATAATGTAAAGTTAAAATGATAAAATCTATAGTAAAATACACCAAAATATAGAAAACTTCAAAAAGAGGCAAAGAAAAACAGCTACAGAACTTGCTGTTGTCAAAAACTTGACCTAATTTTGTGAAACTCGTCTATTTATACAAGGCTGGAAAATTCGGATAAAAATGCCCTTCGGAGATGCTGCGGCCGCACAAATCCATGTGCGATCCGCATAATTCTTCATCTGGTAGGAGCGGGTATTCTGTGGCCACACAATTCTGAACTGCGGCTGCGAGACAATATTTCTGCGGTCCGCAGATTTAGCACTACGGATGCATTGCCCTTTTCTGCGGTTAGCAATAGTATGATTGAGGAAAGTTGGGACTAATAATTACCCACACTACTTATGTATTATCAACACTACATATAGTTCTAAGGTGACACCTGAGCATCAAGAGTTGACTTTACACATCAAGGAAGCTCATTGTCTCATGCAGGTCATAGTGGATTCTGAACTCCTCCGCTACTCTCCGTTTGCCTAGCTCACTTAAAAATTTTAGCACTCAATCCAAAGATTTATGAAAGGTCACTCATCTCTCTTAAGAGAATGTTGCAAGTATGCCTTCAAGTACCATAGGCTTGCCCCTCATGTAGATCACCACTAATGTAAGCTTACTCGGCCTGAAATCAGGTAGGACTTCTTTTGGGATGTAATGAAGGCTTTTGGGTTAGGGTTGGATACAATGTGGTTGAGTGGTTACACCTTTCCTTAAGCATTCCATCTTTTTATTCTCTACTCACACCTTGCCAATTCTTTGAGGCATTTTCTTTTCCTTGGGGGACTAGAGAGACTTAACATCACTCTTTCTTGATCATTACACTCATGTTTCTCCATGTTTGGGCTCATTGCCTTTCTTTTAATCCCTTCAACTCTTCTACTTATTCATTTTTGTTGTAATTTTCTTTTTGTTCTTTTCTTTTCTTTGCCTTTTCTTCTCATCATTTCTTTTTCTCCTTTTTTTTTGTGCCTTGATACCCTATTTCAATTTCCTCGTCTCTCCCCCAAACTTACGTTTTTATCCATTTATTTCACATGAATGTTAAGGAAAGCTCGGGTGCCAAGAGAGGGTCACAATAGAACGGGTAAAGGCTTGTAACATGGTTTTCAAATGAGGAAGGATAAAGGCTCGAAGAGGTTGACTAGGGATGACAACATTGGTAGGAAATACAGAAATCAAACAGGCCAAGGAAAGCCTACAATCACTTCTCAAGCCAAGCAAAACTTAGGATTTCTCCTTGAAACACATCCGGGGCAAGTTCTAGACCTTTCACACGGGTACTTGAACTAACAACAAAGCATCTCACCCCTCATGCACTTGGATTGTTAAAGAGGAAAGAGTTGAGGGCCCACAAATGACCATATTCATGATTGAAAATCACTATGGTTCGATTAAACCACTCGATGGTTGCCTAAGTCAACACAAGAGTGACAAAGTCACTAACTAGAGTTATTTCTTTCAAAAACCTTGTTTCTAACTATAAGCACGTAGTTAAGTGTGTTGGTACCAAGTGAAGCATGTTTGACTCTTCGAGCATGACTTAATTAGGTCTTTTTATTCATTACTACTACTATTATTACCTGAACATAAAAATGGACTCAGTCCCTTAAGAAGGTTGTCACGCCATCCATTGTTGGGAATAGTCACCCAGTTCACACAAAAACTACCTTTAGAAAGAACCGTGTCATTAAGAAAACCAAAGGCTCATTATCTACTAAAACACAAAAAGAAGCTACTAAATCAAGAAGAAGTTATTAATTCAAAAAGAAACTACTCACTTAAAAACTAACTAATAAGAAAACAAAAATAAAGAAGCTACAAAGCGAAAACTATTTAAAGCCTAACGAATATACACAATGAGGAAAAAGGAGAAGATATATACATAATGAGAGAAGAAGAGAGAACATATACCGAATAAGGAAAGAAGAGAAAGATAATGTCAAGTTATTACAAACCAGTTGTCTCATAATCATCAAATAAACTCCATCCACATCCCCCCCTCCCCGAATAAAAATAAGCATTGTCCTCAATGGTTAACAAATTAAGAGTAAAAGAAGGAAAAGAGTGAAGAAGACTCCCAATGGCTCCTTGGACATCTTTGTGTCCCCAGCAATGTCACCACCCTCGATCTCTTCCAACTAGGTGGATCTCATCATCCTCAACTCTGGGAGTGACTGGGTTGGTGAATATCTTACACACTGCCTCGGCAGTGTCGGCAATAGAGTCTGGCTCCTCAGACTGGCCAGCTGGTGCCACCAGTGCTGTTGGTGCTGTAGGATCTGGGCCTGGGTGGTGTGGGTCAATCAGCATGTCGAATGGAATATCCCCTGCTGCAGCAAACTTGGTAGCCTGTCTCTAGAGCTTGTCAACTAACTTCTTGGAGGCCTGGGATTTTCTCATCTTCTTACTTCGTTGCCAACTCTTTGATCACTGACCCATGCTGCACCAATGTAGCCATGATTGTGTTCTGGTTCTCTAGGAGCTTCTTCAGAGTTTGTTCACTGATGGGGGAATCTGAGGTATCGGAATAGAAAACAACGCTGCAATAGTACTGGATAAGTCAGACAGCTTTGCAGTGGCTGTCTGCATTCAGTTGTTAAGGCTCGCCAATGTCTGGGAGACTCGCAGCGCAGAAAGTGGAGCAGCAGGCATGGGCACCAGCTTCAAAGCAGAGGTGGAATCTGTGGCAGTAACTACTGTGGGAACTGAGGAGGGTGGTGGAGGCATGGCTGCAGCATTAGATGAAGGCTCAGCCGAAGTGGATGGAATATCAACTGCCTCTGCAACTACAACTGATGGCTCATCAGACTAGCCTGTGGTGGTAGACGGCTGACCCTTTTTCTTAGGGTTGTGTGGATCTATCAGTGAGTACCATAAGAAGGGCTTCTTCGGCCGCACCTTTGTGTGAAAATCCCTCATCTCTACCCGCGCATCCATGAGATTTCTGTAATGGTGTTGGGATACGGGCAGGATGTGTCAGCTTGCCGAGCGACCATAGAGATGTTGGCCGACATCACGGCATCCACATTGATAGGGTACCCGGCCATGATGGAACCCACTAGAACAGCTCGAGGGATCGAAAGATATGTCTCCTTTTGGCACGGGTCTAGTATACTGCATATAAAGGTTTGCCAAGCTTTGTATCAAAGCTCATTATACTCTTGTGAATAGAAAATCCTGCTGTGATCCATGGTGACGGTGACCCAGGAGCTGAATATCTGCTAGACAAGGACGAGTTGCATCCCCAAGTGCACATTTCTCTAAGTACTCTGTGGGCTTGACATCATCAAACCCTAAGTAAGTGTTCAACGTGTGTTGATCAAATTGCACCTTGAGGTTTCTCACTTTAGTTACCTTTGTCCCTTTCTTGATATACGCCACATTGGCATAGAATTCCTGGACAAGGTACTCCTTCGCATTCACCACGCTCGGGGTAAACCACATCCACCATTTGCATTCCCGTAATTGCCTCAAAATTGCAGGGTTATACTTTTCTAAATCTTTCAACTGAAATTGTCACTCAAGAGTGAGCGACCTCACTGGCCACTAATCATAGAAGCTGGAGAAAGCAGCCAAACTGACAAACCGGTCCTCCCATGCCTCTTTCTTCTTCGACTGCTCATGGCCGGCAACTATAACATCTCCCCCTGCCATCATTGGGGGTGTCCTGAACTGATGTCTCTAGTGCCTAGGGAACAGGTGTAGTAGAAGGCTCAGAAGCCTGACTGGCACTCTCCGAACCCTTGAAAGTGCTGTGTGATGTGGATATCTCGTCCCTGAGCTGATACCTTTCTTGCGGCCTTAAATGGACAGCCGGCTGCTTATGTACAGAGGCTGAGTTGCCCTCTGATGCTTCCCTAGATGTGGCATAAGAACTGGTCTCAGAAAGGTCTACACCTCTCCCTCTACCAGCTGCCGTCTTCTTTCTAATTTCAAGTTGTTAGGAACTAGGTAAGGTTATCTTCCCTCGTCCCCGAGAAGGGTCACCCCTTCCTTTTGAAGTGTCGCCTCTGCCTCTAGATCGAACAATTTTCTATACCAAGCAAAGGTGATTGTTAAATGAAATTACATACAATGAATATAAGGATACACTAGAAGATATAGAGAGGAACACAATTGAAACATGTTTGCAGGGTAGGGATTTGCGGTCCATAGATTTTTCATTGCAGTCGCAGAATGGGACTTGCGGACCGCACAATTCTCAATTGCGACCGCATAATTGGATTGTGGTATACACATTTCTCATTGCAATTTTCGCACAATTTTGACATGGAAACAACATCTAAGCATGAAAATCTATTGACCCATTCCACTAGAGCATTTTCCAAGCTACCCACTACAAATCTACCCCACATGGTTGTTCCATTAGACTTAACAGACAAATGGTCTAAGGTTTTACTAAAATTCTAAAAATTAAAAGAAATTAACAAGATTATGAAGCATACCAAATACGAATGAGTGCAAGAGATGAGGGATCAACAGTTTCTAGGCGTGTAGGCAGGCAATTTAAGATGAAATTTCAAATTTGTGCAGTGTATGAGCTCAGAGAGGGAAAAGGGGAACAATGGCCTAGCCTCTCTATTTATGGTGTTCGATGCTTGCCAAGGAAGGGGAAGTGAGTGCGGCCGTAAAATTCCAATTGCGGTCCGCACTCTATTACCTGGGGGCTCAGTTGCCCTTTCGTTTTGCGGTCTGCAAAATTAGGTATGCAGCCGCAGATTTTGTTGTGGACCACAGAATATGTGATGCGGCCACAGAATGGCCATTTTTCTGACGGACCAACTTCGGAGAGTTGTCATTTTCCACCTTCAATTTGTGCGGCCCGTAATGTAATTGTGCTGTTGCAGAGCACCTTTTGCTGCAGCAACCATAATTGTGCAGTCTGCACACTATAATTGCGGTCCGCAATTCTTTCCATAATTAACCAAATTTCTGGGCACAATTCCTGTAAAGCACACTCATCCTTGCAACACACTTCAAATCCAGTTAACACAAAAATAACAGCTAACTACAAAAGAATAAAAGAAAAGAAAATAAAAAGAAACATTGGTTGCCTCCCAAGAAGCGTCTGATTTAACGTCGCGACACGATGCAGATTACTGTCATTTGAAATGAATCACTGCCACAACGTGGCCATCACCAACTTTTCCCAAATAGTGCTTCACCCGGTGACCATTGACTCGGAATACCTCATTGTTTTTGTTCTTCAAGTCCAATGCACCAAAAGGTGTCACACCCACAATTTCAAAGGGAGCACTCCATTTAGACTTTAGCTTTCCGGGAAACATCCTCAATCGTGAGTTGAACAACAATACAAGATCACTCACCTTGAACTCTTTGTTCCAAATGCATTTGTCATAAAGATATTTCATCTTTTCTTTGTACAAGGATGAACTTGTATAAGCATGGAACCGGAACTCATCCAATTCATTCAAATATGCAACCCTCAAGTTAGCGCCTATATCCCAATCAAGATTCAACTTTTTTAGAGCCCACATGGATTTGTGCTCAAGTTCCACCGGAAGATGACAAGCTTTTTCTAACACCAATCGGTATGGAGACATTGCACTATGAGTTTTGAAAGCAGTATGATAAGCCCACAGTGCATCATCAAGCTTCTTGGACCAATCCGCCCGGTTAGCATTCCCTGTTTTGGACAAGATACTCTTTATCTCCCGGTTGGAGACTTCCACTTGAATGCTAGCTTGTGGATGATTGGGAGTCATAAATTTATGAGTAACACCATACTTGGTAAGTAAAGTGTCAAAAGCCTTGTTGCAAAAATGTGTACCCTCATCGCTTATGATAGCCCGCGGAGTACCAAACCTTGTGAAAATATTCTTCTTCAAGAACACCACCACACTCCTTGCTTCGTTGTTGGGTAGAGCAATGGCCTCAACCCATTTAGACACATAATCAACCGTGACCAAGATGTAGGTGTTTCCACAAGAACTCACAAAAGGACCACCATATGGCGAAGTGCCGCATGATCCATGTGGACAATAACTTTTCGCACCCATCAAGTACGAGGGAAACTTCTCTATTGCAAACACAATGGCAAGGAGCTATTTCTCCATACCGGTGTAGTTGACTTGGGCATCATTTATGGTCTTACTAGCATAGTAGACCGAATGAAAAATCTTGTTGATTTGTTGCCCCAAAACAGCTCCAACCACAACATCACTAGCATCGCGCATGAGGTCAAAAGGGACAGTCCAATGTAGGAGCGGTGATAATGGGAGTGTTTGTCAACTTGAAATTTAACAATTCAATGGATCTCATGCAATCATCATTGAAGTCAAACTTAGCATCTTTTTCTAAAAGCTTGCACAAAAGGCTCGCCACTTTAGAGAAATCCTTGATGAAACGCCAGTAAAAACCCCGTGTGGCCTGAGAAACTCCGCACACCTTTCACCGAAGTTGGAGGTGGAAGTTTAGAAATCACCTCAATCTTTGCCTTGTCGACTTCAATGCCATTCTTTGAGATCTTGTCGCCAGGGACAATGCCTTCCTCGACCATGAAATGACACTTCTCCCAATTTAGCACCAAATTCGTTTCTTCACATCTTGCCAATACTTTATCCAAATTTGCCAAGCAATCATCAAAGTAATACCCAATCACCAAGAAGTCATCCATGAAAACTTCAAGGTAGTCCTCCACCATGTACGTGAAGATAGCCATCAAACACCTTTGAAAAGTCGTTGGTGCATTACATAAACCAAATGGCATCTGCTTGAATGCGAAAGTACTATAGGAACATGTAAAAGTTATTTTCTCTTGATCTTCTGAAGCAATAATGATTTGGTTGTAGCCTGAATATCCATCTAGAAAGAAATAGAAAGCACGGTCGACCAACCTATCAAGCATTTGGTCAAGGAAGGGAAGTGGAAAATTATCCTTCCTTGTGACTTTGTTGAGCTTGCGATAGTCCATACACACTCTCCACCCGGTCACCGTTCTTGTGGGAATCAAGTCATTCTTGTCATTTGTGACCACCATCATGCCCCTCTTCTTTGGGACACATTGCACCGGAGAAGTCCACGAAGTATCAGAAATTGGGTAAACAACCCTAACATCCAACCACTTGATGATCTCCTTTTTAACCACTTTTTGCATAGCCTCATTGAGTCTCCTTTGATGTTCAATAGATGGTTTGGCGTCTTCCTCCAAGTTGATCTTCTGCATGCAAATTGCGGGGCTTATTCCCTGACTATCCACCAATGTTTATCCAATAGCCTTCTTCCTCTTATGTAGCACCTCCAATGTAGAGTCAACCTGCACGTTAGTCAAACAAGAGGAAAGAATAATCGGTAAATTAGAACAAGGGCCAAGAAAATCGTACTGAAGATGTGGAGGCAATGGCTTTAACTCCAAGATAGGAGGCTCCTCAAATGAAGTCTTTGTAGGAGGATTTTTCCTATTTTCAAGATCCAAGGAGAGTTTTCAGGGTGCACAGCTGTACGACCCCATTTCTTGCAAAGAATTCAAACATTCCATGAAACCATCCATCTCGTCATCATCAAAGTTGAGCAAGATGGCTTCCAATATATCACCCACATTGATCGTGGCACTTGTATCATCAACAATCACATCGGTCACCAAGTCCACAAAAGAACACATTTCATTGCTATTTGGTTGCCGCATAGATTTGCACACGTGGAATACTGCCTTTTTATCACCCACCCGGAAAGTGAGTTCTCCGGCTTCCACATCAACAAGAGCCTTCCAAGAATAATCGGCACCTTATAGTCCACTTCACAATCAAGAATGACAAGATCCACCGGAAGAATCAATTTATCAACACAAACCAATACATCTTCAATCACTCCCAACGATCTCTTCATGGTACGATCGGCCATTTGTAATCTCATAGATATGGGTCTTGGTTGCCCAATTCCTAAAGTCTTGAAAACCGAATAGGGCATCAAATTGATCCTTGCCCCAAGATCACAAAGAGCTTTAGCAAACCCGACACGTCCAATAGTATAAGGGATTGTGATGAAAGCACCGGGATCTTCCAATTTAGGAGCCATTGAATGCACAATTCCAATCATTTGATGAGTGACTTTGATAGTTTCAAAATTCATCGACTGCTTCTTTATCACCAAATCCTTCGTAAACTTTGCACAACCAGACATTTGTTGCAAAGCTTCAACTAATGGCACATTGATTGAGAGACTCTTCATCATGTTAATGAACTTTCTGAATTGATTCCCGCCATTTTGCTTGGCAAGCCTTTAAGGATATGGAGGAGGAATCTTAGGCAATGGTACCTTAGCCTTTTTCACTACTAGTTCTGGTATGTCAATAACGTGATCCCTAGATGGGTTCACTTCCTCTTGAGTCTCTTCCACATTGTCGTCACTATCAATTTGAACTTCACTATTTGATTGCATCACATTGGTCGGGACCTCTTCTTCTTGTACCACTCACTCATCATCCACAAGTTGCCTTTGACTTGAGGTGGATGCATTCCCACCTCTTCCACTCCTTGTAGCAACGGTCATGGCATGCCGCGTGTTGTTCCCACCTTTTGGGTTTACCACCACGTCACTTGGTAGTGCCCCCTTAGGACGAGAATTTTGAGCTTCAGAGATTTGCCTCATTTGCACTTCTAAGTTACAAATCAATGTGTTGTGTGAGGCAAGTTTGGCATCGTAATCGGCATTCTTCTCCATCATTTGCTTGAACATGCTCTCAATACGCCCCATTTCATTATTGGAAGAACTAGGACCATGGGAAGGATAAGGAGGCGGGTTGCTCCTTTGTTGATACATGGGGGGCCTTTGAAAACCCAACCCCTGGTTACCTTGATTATTGTTTCATCCACCTTGATTGTTACCTCCCCAATTACCTTGATTATTTCCATTCCAATTTCCTTGATTGTTTCCACCCCTCCATTTACGTTGGTTATTAGAATTCCAATTGTCTTGATTATTTTGAGGTCGCCATTGTTGTTGATTTGGGCCTTAGAAATTGTTTCATTGCCCTTGAAAGTTGTTCAGATATTGCACCTCCTCTTCTTGGTCATTGTAAGAATCATCTTGATCAAACCTATTATGTTCTTGCACAAAATTGTCCACTCGTTGTTGCACTTGTGGACCCCTTGAATTTCCGTTTATTCACCATCATGTTTACTCCTTCCATGGCATTGACTTTCCTAGAATTTTACACTTGTTGAAGTTGAGCCTTTGCTAGTTGATTCATGGTGGTAGTCAATTCGGCTATGGCTTGCCCGTGGTCATGCAACTCTTTGTGGAGGTGAATCACATTGGGATCTTCTTGTGGAACATTAGCTCGAGATTGCCATGTCGATGATGTGTCCGCCATTTCATCTAAGATCTCACATGCCTCCGCATAAGGCGTAGTCATGAAGTTCCCACCGGCAAGTTGATTCACTACACATTGGTTGGTTATGTTGATCCCATAATAGATAGTTTGTTGAATCATGTTCTCCGTCATATAGTTGTTGGGACATTCTTTAACCATTGTTCTATATCGCTCCTATATCTCGTGTAGTGGTTCATCGGGCTCTTGCTTGAATGCTAAAATCTCATCCCTAAGTGTAGCCATGTGCCCCGTAGAGAAGTACTTAGAAATAAACTTTTCCGCCTATTCATCCCAAGTGTAAATAGAATGGTTCCGCAAACGTACCAACCAATCTAAAGCTTTCCCCCGTATAGACAATAGAAAAAGCCTTAGCCTCAAAGCATTCTCGAAAATTTTGTTTGTTTACTCCCCCAACACGAGTACACAAACCCCTTCAAATGTTTGTATGCATTTTGACCTGGAGCACCGGTGAAGAAGCCTTGTTGCTCTAGTAAAGTGAGCACCAAATTGGTTATTTGAAAGTTGCCCGTCCTAATACGAGAAGGGACTATTACACTTGCATATCCTTCATTAGGCAACACTCGGTATGGAGCCGCTCCTGGTAGAGGTGGGGTGGAACGGGCACATTGTCATGACGCACTTGGCCTCTTCTATTGGCTTGAGGTTCAAGAGGAACCTCATCCACTTGATCATCCTCAATGTCCATGTCCCCCAAAGCAATACTTTTGAGCTCATTGTTTGCCATGGTTGCACCTAAAATTTCTCAAACACGTTAGTAACACAAAAGAAAAAGAAGATATTTCAAAAAACACACCCAAATATATAGCTAACACCGTTTCTAACTGCCCGGCAACTGCTCCAAAAATTAAATCGCACTCAAATGCACACATCAAAAAAAGGCATTAAACAGTCGATTGAAATTATAATAACCCAACAAAGAGCCGAGATCGAATACACACAGCTAGATGGGAGTTAGGAGTATATATTCTAATGTGTGAAACTAAATTATCTTAATTTGCGCTTCCACAAGAAAGGGTTTTGTTTCTATTTCTATTTTAAAACTAAAGATTGCAAAATAGAGAACTAAGACTAAGATAATAGTTTTTTGATATTTTTCAAATAGGTAAAAGCCTAGGGATATGATCATTACCTAGGTGTTTACCCAATGGGATAAAAACCTTATTGTTTTTTGATCAGTGTGTATTATAGCTATCAACTCTCAATTACCCACTCAATACCTCTCGGTCAGTGAATGGTTTGGCCTAATTTGGTTTTCTCAAGACCAAATAGGTATCACACAACACAATTGATAAAAGCTCAAGTCGAGTTATTACTATCTCTAGATTGAACCCTTTAATTGGGTTAATCAATCTCTCGATTGACTCAATTCCTTGTAAGCCAAGTTTTTCTAGACTAAGTCACTTTTTCTCAAGTAGAGACTAAGTCAAATAGGCATGAACTAATGTTTGCAATTATTAATTTCACAAATTAAAGTATGAACTAGGCTAAATAATAAATGCCCAGTCATAAACAAGCACTAATTTGATTACCCATAAGGTGAACACACAAGGGTTGGGTCACAACCCTAGCAAAAATCTAGCTACTTATGCTTGAAATTGAAGAAAGAGAAGAAGAAATATTAATTAAACTCATAATGTAAAGTTAAAATGATAAAATCTATAGTAAAATACACCAAAATATAGAAAACTTTCGAAAGAGGCAAAGAAAAATGGCTACAGAACTTGCTGACGTCAAAGACTTCACCTATATTTTTGAAACTCGTCTATTTATACAAGACTGCCAAATTTCAAATAAAAATTCTCTTTGGGAGGTTCTACGGCTGCACAATTTCATGTGCGGGCCGCAGAATTCTTCATCTGGCAGGAGCGGGTATTCTGTGGGCGCACAATTCTGAATTGCGGTCGCGAGACAAGATTTCTGCAGTCCGCAGATTTAGCACTGAAAAGGTCCGCAATAGTATGATCGCGGTCACAGCACAATCTTCTGCGGCCGCACAAATCTTTTGCGGACCACAATTCAATGAAGCTCAGGACTTGGCTATTTTGTCATCTCTCTAATCTTGGTTTTGAGCCCTTCTTTTGTGGCCGCACAATTCATGTGCAGGAAATATGCTAGATTTTTCTTCTTTGGTTGTTGCCGCAGATGAAATTCTGCGGACTGCAAATTCTTCTATGGCTGCAGAATTTTTTCTGCGGACCGCACTTAGTATGCTCTGTGCCCTTTTGTTGCCTTGTACTCGGATTACTCTTCTTTGAGCCGGATTTCATCTCGGAGTCCAACTTCCAACATTCTTTCAATTTTGCACATTTCATTAGTTTCGAGAATGCCATTCAATGCTTTTAGACTAAAACAAAAGCTAAAAGGCGCTAATAAATAGTTAAAATCCCCACTTATCACCTTTCATAGGCTAAACTTTCAAAAACGCCCAATCATCAACTTGAAACTCTAGGTCTCTATGTTGCATGTCCAAATAGGACTTTTGGCGACTCTGAGTCGTCTTCAAATGCTCTTAAATCAACCTGACCTTCTCCGTAGCCTGATAGACCAAATGTTGTCCCAATTACTCTATTTCACCAACTTCAAACCAACCAGTTGGCGATTTACACCTTTGCCCAAACAGAGCTTCGTACGGTGCTATCTTGATACTAGAATGGTAGTTGTTATTATAAGAAAACTCAATGCAAGGCATGTGATCATCCAAATTAACTTTAAAATCAAGGATATAGCCTTAAGTGTCTGAATAGTGCGCTCCGCCTGGCCATCTCTATGAGGATGAAAAATTATGCTGAGGTTTACTCTTATGCCTAATATTTTCTAAAAGGTCTTCTAAAATTTCATAGTATACTAAGCACCACAATTTGAAATAATAGACAATTGAGTTCTGTTCAATCGGAGGATCTCCTAAATATACAACTTGGCATAATCTTCAGCTGAATCTGTGATCTTTACTGGCAAGAAATATGCTGACTTGGTAAGTCGATCTATAGTCAACCAATCAAACCATGCTACCAAATTGAGCAAGATAATCCTGTTATAAATTCCATATTTACCTTCTCCACTCAAGAATATGCGTATTCAGTGGTAAAACACTAGGATTTCTGCTGCTCGACTTTCACTTGTTGATAATTCGGACACTTGGCCACAAAGTCTACGACTTTCTTTTTATCATGTCGTTCCACCAATAAATCTCCTTGAGATCACAATACATCTTTGAAGAACCTGGGTGGATAGAATACATAGAATTATGGGATTTTAACATGATCCTTCTCTCTAAGTCCATCTATGTCTGGAACACACAATCCATTTTAGTACCTCAAAGTAACATCATCTCCCCCCTGTACAAAAGCCATCGTCTTATGCTTGTGAATCCCCTCTTCTAGCTGCAACAAGTAGGAATCATCAAACTGTTTCTCCTTCACTTTGGCTACTACGAAGGAACAAGTCCTGTTCTGGACTACAACTCCACCATCTTCAGAATCCGAAAGTCAAACTCCTAGCTTGGCTAGCGATGAACTTCTTTCACCGTAGTTCTCTTGTCTGCCTCAATCATGAGTGACACTTCCCATAATTGATTATCTTTTCAGGTACTTCCTAAAAACGCTTATATATTGTTGTGGGCTAAGTCTTTGACTAGTACTCCGGAGATTAGAGTCTCGTGCAATGGAACAACCGTCGTGACACACAACTGGCATGATTTTATAGTTTTTCTGTGATAAAAAATGACTAACCTCGATGATCATTCTACTCACTTCATGTTTCTTACACATGCTAGGCACATTGATCATTTTTCCGTCATTACTGAACTGATTCCCCCCT
>MCJB01001163.1:0-10740 GCA_002018475.1 Nicotiana obtusifolia | reverse complement strand
TTATCCCATGCTAACCTTTCGGGTCTCAAATATCCAACTGGACTTGCTAACGATTTTAACATCTCCCTTTAGACCAAAGGCTAAAGTCTTGTACTTACGGATCCTTTCCTTTTGTTGGGATCTGAACAACTTTCCTTATCTTTTTCAATTCTTTGCACTTTACGACAATGACGACTCATTTTCCGACTTACTTCTGACAAGCTTCCCTACTAGGAAAAACTAGATTACTTACATAAACATAAACCTAATGTATTAACCACTATCATATACAATCTTAATGATTAACTCTGCTCACGCTGTCAATCTTGAGGAAACCTCTTTTCAATAACTCTTAAAGGTTATTCTTCTGTAGTTTTCACTCTTATTGCTAGCTGATTTTTTTTTCCTTTCACTATCACAGTACTTCGGGTTTAACTTCAACTCTTTGGGTTCTAACACGTTTTCGATATTTCAGATTGTCATCCACTCACTAGATTTAACCTGGCTAAGTGAATCCAATCTTACCTCTACTAGCTCTGCTGAAATTGCTAATTCACTGTATCTACTCAAAACTTACTTACTATTCTTTTACTAACCACTTGCTAGCATCATATTTTATTGTTCTGCTTTGAATAACTAAAGTGAAGCATAGGGTTATTTCTAACTTCCCTCACCATCCGACCCTATTCTACGGTCGCATACTATCTTTCTTTTTTTGAATTATATACATGGATCACACTTAGAAAAATTTACCTGTCTTACAAGAAATTGGAATATATAACCCCAAGCTTTCTATACACTTCAAAATCATATCATACTATAAACATCCGGGGTAAATAGTTAGATCTTTTATCTCACAATAATAGTTGCTTCTTATAGTAACTTACTAACGTGGTACTTTCTAGTTCTGATTTGAATAAATTTGAATAGCTTAAAATCATTCCCAGAAATTCAATATCGGTTGATCTTGGTTTTCATTTCATACATCATATTTCCTTAGTCCCATGCGTGAGTCGTACGAAAAACACATCTTTGGTAATAACAAATATTTCTGACTCCTAGGTATTTTGCCCTTAGGATCTTTTTCGTTCAAAACTATAGTGATCAATTCTATTCTCGCTGCAGTTAAATTCATAACATGTTACACCATGGGATCTGACATCTGAACTATCATCATCCAACTTGTGGCTCCATTTCCAAGAATAAAGAAGGATATTATTCTGTGAGGTAAAATATATACGTATACACAACCATACACAAACTTGTCCTACAGAGTATACCATCATTTGATAAATCCCTTCCTGTACCATCCGGCGAGTCTTGGGTCTTAATCCGAACCTAAAACATGCAAAGATTTTGTTGTAATTAATGTTACTTGCATTTTCTTTTAGCACCCAAATTATACCCCAATGGGCAATTATCCTCTCTATGACCTTGAGTTTTTCCTTCTCATTGCTTGGGCATTCGATACGTCTGGAATTCGATAGGAAGAGAAGGTCACCTATTGCTCTAAGCTTCATGGAATGATCTAGAGTAGAAAGAAATGAGGCAATCCTGAATGTCTTGGTAATTAAGCTTTTATATGCGTGGCCGGCACACACTTATAAAGGAAACTCCACCAGACACAGCTTCATAGACTCCTTAGGACACTTGAACCTAGTGCTTTGATACCAAGCTTTGTCATGCCTCGAACTTGGGCCTGGACGTAACACGGTGGTGCCTGACTACATGTGACCAAGCGAACCAACTGGCTGGCTGAATCAACATGTGATATCATAACATATTGAATGCGGAAGATAAACTAACACATGCTGATATACTGAAAGTCTGAATAATATAAATCAAAAAGCGAAAACACTAATATAATTCTGGAACTAATCTATAGCAAACATTGCTTAACATGAAAAGCCTGCGATCTGTATGATTGCTAATCTTGTCTATGAAGCTTTTAATGAAGTACTAAAAATACTGACTATTTGTAAATACTAAAAGACTGCAAAGTAATGATAATGCCCCCATAGAACTGGAGCTCACCAAATAGCTAGTACGAGAATCCTAGCGCTTTGAATTGTCAACCTGTAAATCATTACCTGCATCTCACGATGCAGGCCCTGAGCGAAAGGGACGTCAATACATTTGAATTGCACTAGCATGTAGAACAACTTAAAGAAAGAACTATAAATGATGAAACTGAAACTAAGCTGATAATTGAAATGATAATTGCTGAAACTGAAATGAAAATAATAACTAACTGAAATGATAACTGATAACTGATAACTGAAAAAAGGAAGTAAGGATATGAATACTCCCTCTTCTGAATGATGAACCACTTGTTTATCTGAATAAACTACGGCCGCGCGCCCAATATATATGTGCACAAGCTACGGCCTCAGGCCCAAGTATACGTATAAATAATTACAGCCTTAGGCCCAAAAATGCATAAATCATAAATTGCAGCCTCAGGCCCAAATACAGGTGTTCAACATCAGGGATTTAGAATCAAGAATTGAGAATCATACTGCAATACATGATACTGAAATACTGAACCATACTAAGTTACATGATATTGGAATGCTGAATAGAACTAGACTGTGACATGTATTCATGAACTGATTATGAGAACTGAAGCTTCAACTGTATGACATGCTGAGTAATCTAGACTGAGAATCAAATACAAGTCTATATTGATTACGCACTGAGCTCACAACATTCAGAATGAAAGTAATAAACAAATTAAGAAGCTAGAGAATAGAAGTTCTGCAACTATTCAAGGAACTAAGCTTGACTATATTTCTGAGGCAATTAGTAACATAGTAAAAGAAACACAGTGTAGCGAGAATCATTAACATTCCCAAATATAGAGAGAGCCTCACATACCTTAACTTCCTAATCTTGAGCATAATACAATGTTCACCAAGCCTTTCAACTTTAATATATAGCACTACAAGTCAAAGGTATTCCATATTAGCAATAATACTCATGTTTTGGTCATTTAGGTATTTTATCAAACACTTGGCAGGTATAAAGCTTCATAATCCTTATCAATGGTATTTCTACACCCAACAACCCATTATATTGCTCCTAGATAATTCTAAAATCTCAAATTGTTATAATCAATATCATTCTTCTTCACCCATAAGATAAACAATACTCTTAATGAATAATCAACAATCAACAATCAACAACCCATACCTATAACTATTCATGCCTTTCTATCAAACCCAATCAACTCATATGTCATGAATTTAGAGTCTACAATCATTAATCCAATGCTATAATCATTTAGAGGGTGAAGATATTATCTTTTGGTGTTCAATCCTCTTGAATTCGAGTTCTAAGGTTGTTTTTCTCAACAATAATGTCCAAATCGAATATCCAATTATTTGAAGGGTTTAACCATATTAATAAGGTATGGAGAACTAAAATTAACTTAGAATCACGATTAAAACTTACCTTGGATGGTGGAGGGACCTTTGAGGAAGTTAGGTTCTTGAGATTTTCCTTTTCTAGGGAAACTTTTTGTGTTTTGGGGTGTGGGGGATGAAGTAGGGCTTCTAAAACGACCCCCGGGTGTGCTCCTATGAAGCTGAAGGGCCAAACATGTACCCGAATGTGCAGCAAGGGAAGTAGCACTGCCACAAGTGCGCGGAAGCGCACGGGACCAGTCGGGCGCGCACCTAGCATGCATACTGTGCATTGTCTAGTAAAATGCATATAACTTTTTATACAGAGATCCGTTTGGTCTTCACAATATATCATTGGAAAGGTATTTCAAAGAACTACAACTCTAGTATTTTGCATTTCCCCAAATTCTCAACATATTTTCACGAAATACTTCTGGAAGACAGACCTTCCATAAACTTAGTCGATTTTATCGAATCTTTTGCACTTCACTCTCCGTCTTGACTCTAAAACAACTATTTCCACTCATACTCATTTCGATAAGACTTCACGTGTCTAAAATATCATATAAATACTCATTTAACACGTCCTCACCTAATCCGAATTTACGGAATATTACAAAGCTGTAGGGGTTAGTGTCAAACCCCACACCATCACAAGTGGTGAAAATGTGGGTGGATGACTTTTAAATAAAAAAATGCTACAACATTTACATACTTATTTATGACTTGTTCTAATTACAAGTTCTTATTTTTGGTACATTTGTTTTTGTCCGGAACATTTAATTTCTACACTCATTTGAGAATTTTTAAAGATAAAATTAGCCTCTAGGCACTTTTCCTAGGTATATTCGTTTTAATAAAAGCTCTCATAGCATGTTGGGTGCCAAATTTTATCAGGTCGTTACCATAATGCTTATCATGCAAATATATGCAATTACCTTATAAATAATATGATTATGTAAATATCTTATATATTGTCGCAGTTGCAAAACAAAGGTCAGGTTCACCATCAGCCTCCATGTGCATCAAATACCGTCAATCACCACCAACAATCACTTATTGTCAGTAACCACAACACAACCATTAAATAAAGAATAATTACACTATCATACAAATCAAGTTTTTCTCTAATATATATTTAAATAAGATATAAGTATAATTATTTTCAAAATTATACACATTCTTTTTTATGTTAAACCATCCATTTAAATTAGACGCATTCATGTGTTGGAAAAACTAAGAATGTTAATTATTTAGTGTTTACATTTTGAAACAACAATTTAATAAAATTCAGATTCAAATATTTTAGTTTAAAATTAAAAATAAATGGGGGTGTTTTATAACTTTATTCCGCTTACATCGTAAGAGAAAACTGGATGATATCAACCTTGGAAGGCTTTAGTCATGATCCTGACAATTAAATTAATCAAGTAAAAATGAGGATTATTTATCTCAAAACAAAGCTATTCGAGATTTGAAAATTCTAGAGAAGATCTTCTACTCATGATAATAATTTTATGTATAATATTATCAACAACAATATAATTAATAGTAGCAATAAAAGTAATACTGGCGATGACAATTAAACAACATGAAAAATAACTTTTAATAAATAATAAGGTGAAAAATCTACATTTAATAGTTAAAATGTCTTTAAGAGAAATTTTCATAAATGTTATTTGACTATATACAAACATGTGATGATTCGATAGGTCATTTATAGTTTTACCCTACGTTTCTGTGTTTCGAGACCTCGAATAGCTCTGTTTAGCCTTCCTCGATTTGCGTGTGTAGTTCGTGTCCTTTTTCCGGAAGATTTTTGTGAGGAAATTGATAAAAATATGAAAATCGTGCCTTAAAACTCATTTGAGTTGACTTCGGTCAACGTTTCGAGCAAATGGACTCGGATCGATATTTTGACGGTCCCGATAGGTCTGTATCATAATTTGCCACTCAGACGTATGCCCGGAGTCGAATTTAGAAGTCCCTAACTTGAATTAATGGAATTTGTTGAAAACTAGAAATCTAAAGGTTTAAAGAATTCATAAGTTTGACCGTGGTTTGACTTTGTTGATACCGGGTTCGGATTTCGATTCCAGAACTTGGTATAGGTTCGTTTCAATATTTATGAATTGTCTGCAAAATTTGGTGAAAAACGGAGTTGATTTGACGTGATTCGGACGTCCAGTTGAAAAATTAAAAGTTCTTAAGTTTCTTTGAATACTTCATTTGTTTTGGTGTCCGATTCGTAGTTCTAGGTGTTATTTTGGTATTTTGATCGCGCGAGCGAATTTGTATGATGTTTTTACACTTGGGTGCATGTTAGATTTGGAGCCCCGAGGGCTCGGGTGAGTTTCGAACACATTTCAGAGAGTTCAGGAGAGATCAGATTTTTGTTGGTGCTCCGGTTTTCCATTTGCGAGACACTAGTCGCATTTGCGAAGAGCACCGTGGCCTAAAGGGTTTGCATTTGCGAACTCCCCATCGCATTTGCGATGATGGCCTTGCCTGGGAGTTGGTCGCAATTGCGATCACTGGGTCGCTTTTACGACATGTCCAAGTTCGCATTTGCGAACAGTTAATCGCAAATGCGATGAAAGCAGAGATAAGAGTCCTTCGCAATTGCGATTGCTTTCTCTCATTTGCGGGCCTGGACAAAAGCTGAGTAAAACGGGAATTAGCTCATTTCTTTCAAACTCTCAACCCTAAACACCCTAGAGCCGATTTTCCAAAGAGATTTTCTTCCTAAATTCATTGGTAAGTGACTTTAATCTATTTTTTTTAATTACTTATTACATTTCATAAGTTTTCAACATCAAATCTAGGATTTTCATGGTAGAAATTAGAGATTTGGGTAGAATTAGGGATTTTTGTTTATTTGGAATTTAGACTTCTAATTGAGGTCGATTTTGAAACTAATTACATAACTGTGCTCGGGAATGAATTGGTATTCGGGTTTTGGTCCGAAATTCAACTTTGACCAACCGGGCCCGGGGTTAACTTTTGTTGACTTTTTCAACAATGATCTAAATTGAACCTCTTTCACTCATGGGTAGTTTCTAAAGCTAATTTTGAATTGTTTGAACGATATCTGGTTAGATTCGATTGGTTTGGAGGCGGATTTTAGAGGAAATGCCCCGGTTGAGCTTTGATTTGATTGCGGAGCGAGGTAAGTGTCGTGATTAACCTTAACTTGAGGGATTAGGGCTTGTTTGCCTATTTGGTACATGATTAACGTGTGGGTTCAACGTATATGTGAGGTGACGAGCATTTATGCATTGTTGTTGGAATAAAGCATGCGGGTGGTACTTGTTTCCTTGTGATTTGTTGCATTTTAATTATGATATCCATGCTTAGATTAGATTATTACTTATTTGATCATTCCTTCTGTAATTATTGATTAATTAGTAATGGTTGAGTATTTTGAAAGTTGAGATTTGGTATCTTGAAATTATAATTGACGTAAAGCACATTCTCCGCATTATTAATCTCCCGAATTTTTATATATTCATTACTACATGGTAAAGGAGAATGTTAAAGCACGAAGGGTGATGCCGTATCATTTCATTATCTCATTTACTGATTAATACATGGTGAGGAAGAGAATTAAAGCATGAAGGGTGATGCCGTGCCTTCTATATCATTTATCACTACTAGAAAACAGGTGAAAAGCGACCAAAAAAGCGACCAAAGTTGGTCACAATTTGCCCAAAAGTGACCAAAAAGCGACCAAAATGTCCTGGTCAGTGTTTAGGTGGTCACAAACAAATAGCGACCAAAGTTGGTCGCTAATTTGCGACCAACATTGGTCTCTACCACAAAAGGACCAAACATTCCGGAAAAACATATAGAGACCAACTTTGGTCGCAAATTAGCGATTAAAGTTGGTCCCTATTTTTTTTAAATTAATATATTCTGGGAAATAGCGACCAATATTGGTCGCTAAAGTAATTATTTTTTTTTTAATTTTTTCATTAGCGACCAACTTTGGTCGCTATACTCCCAGATTTTTAAAATCTGGGTAGTATAGCGACCAAAGTTAGTCGCAAAAGTTAAAATTTAATTATTATTTTTTATATATTTGCGACCAAATAGCGACCAAGGTTGGTCGCTAATTTGCAGTTTATTTTTTTTTCAGCAAAATAGCGACCAACTTGAGACCAACGTTGGTCGCTTTTTTTGGTTTATTTTTTCCAGCAATTGCCTGTTTTGGCAGCTACATCACCTGCCAGCTTACCAAATTCCTAAAATAGGCATTTTATGCCCTGAAAACAAGAACAACGACAACAACAACAACAAACAACAACAACGACAACAACAACAACAACAATAAACAACAACGAGAATAACAACAACAATAAACAACATCATTAAACAACAACATTAAACAATAACAAGGTATAAAGTTCAAATGAACTTATACATTATATAAGCTGTTATTACAATTCAATGTTTACTAATGTCTATTGTTATACATCAGGAGTGTCATCGTCAGATGAAGTGTCAACACGAAGATGTTGTGGATAAGGGTGTTGTTGTGTAGGATCGGAGGGATGATAACGGGGATGACGGGAGGAAGTAACAGGGGGAGGGTGACCATCTGGCGATGATTCACGTGAGCGGGGAATCGGAAAAGCGCCAGAAGCCAAGAGAGATTTGAGCTGCTCTTGTAGGGCAACATACTGAGCATCTCTAAACTTTTCTCTTTCTTCTCTAACCTTCTCTCTTTCCTTGGCAGCTTCTAGCTCGGCTGTGAGCTTTGCCTAATTCTCCCGCATAGAGGAGATGCACTCCTCATCAAGTTGCTCCGCTTGCGAGGAAGTGCCTATTCCTTGCATTCCACACCTATAGCGGTGGAATTTCTTAGCGGGAAGCCCGTATACCTTCCCGCCTTTTGGACCGCCAGCAGCCTACGTCCATAATCTTTTAGCATCCTCGTCCGACAGTTGGATTGGCTCGCCCGATGAAGATGGTGGCTGGCTGCGTACAAATTCTTCAACCTTAGCTGTGAAGCTACTCTATAAGAAAAATTACATAAAATTAGTATTCAAAAGTTATATAAAACTAAATCAAAGTACTTAATGAAAATTGAAAACTTACATGTACAGCCGAGGCTCAGTCCTCGACCCACCTTTCTTCATCCGAATCTTTCTTCTTCTTGACAATATGAGTTTGCTTGAATAACTCATCTTGCCTTATCGGACGGCCCAACTTCTTCTCCTGAAAAGTTATAAATTTTAGTTGACAAACAGATTAGACGTTGAAAATTAAAATTAAATTAAGCAATTACGTACCATTTTTCTCTTTATTGAACCGAGGCTGATCGCACCTCCAGTGTGCAGAGAGCCTCCCTTCTCCGAAGCACGAGCTTTCTTTCCTTGCTCACTCTTCTTTAGGAAATCTGCGGCTAGCCATTGCCTTTGCAGATCATCCCATAGACGATCTTGCAACCAGGAGGGCTTCTAGTTCGACCTTCTAGCATTGGAGAAGCAATGGGACAATCGCTTGCGAGCCTTGTGATGGAAGTTAGCAGCTACCTCCGCACTATAGCGGTGTTCCCAAACACACTTGCTCTGTATTTGAGAAGCTAAGTATTTAGATGGAAATATCATAAATATAAATAATTGTACTGCTTAAAAGAACATTTATACCTTAAAATCATTGAAAATTGCCTCCTTAAGCGAGAATGGAAAATCACTTCAAGTCGCATAAGGGCCATCGTATAGCTTTCTAGTTGCCTGGGTGATTATCCTCGTAGTAACATTACTAGGGAAAAACCTTTAATGTAATAAAAAAAAGACACATTAATATCTTAGTAATACCGTACAAAATAATAAACGTTAAAAATAACAAATAACTCTTACCCGTCACCCTCAGGGACGATAAGGATCCTGCCATACTGATCACGATGCACCTTCTCGTCATCATCACCAGGGGCATGTGTGGAAGGTGTAGGGGGGTCAGAGCTAGAATCCCGCAGGAGAATACCTGTAATAGATGGAGTCCCCGATGAAGATGGCTGCGAGCCCTGCGATGCAGCTGTATGGGCCGCAATGGGACATGTCACTGATTGTTGTGACCCGAGTGGCTGCGACCCGAGTGGCAGCAACCCCAGTGGCTGTGACCCTAGTGGCTGCGGCGCTGATGACTGTGATCCATGTGGATGTGACATGGACCGATGCGGTCCATGCGATGAAGATGGCTGAGATCCACGTAGATGTGCGGTAGCTAGACTGTACGTCGGACGTACAATCCTAGGGCCCTGTGATGAAAGACCCGGTGTCTGCACGAATGTGTAGGGCTGGTGATGCTGGGGCAGCTCAGAATAGCCCTGGGGTGGAGGAAAATACATAGGCATATGCAACTCTGGAACGGCAGGACTAATTGGAGTGTAATCTTCTACCCTCCTCCTTTATTTCTTACCCTTTTCTCGACCCCGAGAACTACTAGAATCAGCGTTACCTCGACCTTTGCCTGTCATCTGCATAATATAATACATATTTAGATTGAAAGATATAAAGAAAATTTATAGCTATAAACGAGAGTTGTTAAAGAAACCAACTGTTTAAAGCTCATCGTCGTATAGTTCCTCGTCCGAGAATTCTTCTTCCTCGGTAGTTTGAGCTTCATCAGTTGATACTTCTTCCTCGTTTTTTGTAATTCTTACTTCGGAAATATCAACTTCTTCTAGTATGTGTTCACGATGTTCCAAATCATTTTCTAAAACTTCGTCCACTATTTGGTCAACAGTGGAGATATCGTTTTGATATGCAACATCTAACACATTTTCAACTTCCACCCTACCCACAGGCTTGGTTTTTATAACAACCCACTAATCAGACTTATTCCGCCGCAACGGATAAGGAGCATAATACACTTGCCTAACATTATGTGCAATTATGAAAAGGATCATAACGATCATACTCCCTCTTATGATTAACCTCAATTAGGTTGTACTGATTGTGGACTCTAGTACCTCTTGTTGGGTGTGGGTCAAACCACTTACATCTAAAGAGTATCAATTTCTTGTATGGCCAACCTATATATTCTAGTTCAATTATTTCTTTGATCACACCATAGTAATCAATATCTCCATCTTGGTTGCCATCAGCACCTTGAACCCACACCTCACTGTTGTTGCTATTTTTATTTTTTGAACAATCCTCGGTATGGAACTTATAGCCATTCACAACGTACTTAGACATTGTTCTGACCTCAACCCCAGGTCCCCAAGATATATCTTTCAAAAATTGGTTTACACCATTATTTGGATCATTTACCTACATATTATTAAAAAAAATTCATATGTCAGCATAACTTTCAAACATTGTTTACTTACGTAGTGTTAGAATATTTT